>CBVK0103435913.1:0-12116 GCA_900067695.1 Picea abies | reverse complement strand
CTCCGATGCAAGTCCAAGCCGGTGGTGATGGAAGATGTTGTTGCTGACAAGACAAATTTGGCGAAGAAGAAGAAAGATGGGCCCTCCAGGGCCATGCTCAGGTCAATCCTGCTCTCGGTACTCCATGTCTAGGACCTGTGGGCCTCGATACATGATCTCCTAGTTATCCCTATACATCGGGGATAACAGTCTTCATCCAAACCATATTTTTGAACAAAATGATACACCGAAAGCTTCAGACGAACTAGCAAAGTGATATCAATCCTATAAACAAGCTCAAAGGGACTCTTTCATGTAGAACTCTTCTTTGCAATCATGTTAGCCCATAATGAAAACTTGATCTTATTGTCTCATAACCTCTTATTATCTCCAACTGTTTTCTTAAGGATAGTCATTAAGTTCTTATTGCTAGACTCAACAAAACCATTGCCTTGGGGATAGTAGTTTGAAGAGTGGGAAAATAAAATTCCATACTTGAAATAGAATGAGGACAATTTTGTTGAACTAAAGTCCTTGGCATTATCAATAGTTATCTTTGCTGGCACACCAAACCTAGTGATAATATTATCTTCAGGAAAATCCATGACCACTTTGTCGGTTGTTGGCTTGGTGGGTATATCTTCTACCCACTTTGTGAAATAATCAGTTGTTGTGATTATCCAAGTATAGTCATTACTTTAATTATCTTGAAACCGACCAATAAAGTCAAGACCCCACTATTGAAAAGGGGCTTCTACCACTACTGGTTGTAAGGGTAAGGCTTCTAGCTTTTTCTTCCCAGTGAACAACTAACACTGATGACAACCTCTAACCATTTTATGCACATCTGAAAAGATAGTAGGCCAGTAATAACCTGCTCTGAGGATTTTGTGGGCAGTAGTTTTGGTTGCAAAATGTCCACCACAAAATCTTGAATGAAATTCAACTAAAAGTCTTTTGGACTCAAGCTCATCAACACACCTAAGTATCACCCCATCAGGGTTCCTCCACCCCAATCCATCCTGTATGATACAATACTTAGTTTCTTTCAACCTCAATGCTCTTCTTTTATGACCAATTAAATGATTTGGGCATGTGAGATTAGAAAGAAAGAAAATGATATTAGCATACCATTTGTGTTGTTCTAACTTTTGAAGTTCTAATGATAAGGTTGACCTAGATTGACTGTTTTGATAGACTAGGTCCAAAGCTTGTTCATTTCATTCTATTAGCATTTGAGCTAATCCTTGACCTTTGATTAACTTAGTGGGTTTTATCTCTAAGTCATACTCTTGTATATTGGAAACCCACTTTCCCATAACCCCCAAGCAATCTTTTTGTCCAGGGATATCTTTTACTACCGGGTGAGGTACATACCCCACAACTTTTGAATATCCTATGTAAACTCGAAAATGCTTAAGGGAATTAACCAAGGAATATGCTTGCTTTTCCATAGTTGTGTAATTAAAGTCAAAATTTTGTAATGACTTGCTCATGAAAGCAATGGGTTGCTCTTGACACTCGTCATTCTTTTGGAGCAACATCCCTGCTATAATATCTTCAAAAGCAAAGGAAAAGATTTGAATTTTTTTAGAGTAATTTGGACTAATTAGCACAGTAGATTTATCAATTGAGTCCTTAATGTTTTTAAAATCTTTTCTTCCTTCTTCTATCCACTCAAACTTGACATCCTTCTTCAAGAGTTTGAGGATAGGCTTCATGGTCTCAGCTAGGTTTTGGATGAACCTCCTAACAAAGTTGATCTGACTAGGGAAAGACTTAAGGGTTTTCTTGGTTTGGGGAAAAATGACTCTATGTATGGCTTGCACCCTTTCTAGGTCTATTTTTACCCTGTCCTTTGCAATGATATGACCCAACAACTTGCCTTCATCAACACCCAAAATCGATTTAGTCAGATTCAAGGAGATGCCATATTTTCGAAATCTTTCAAACACGTGTCTAAGATTACCCACATGATCTGATCTCTCTTTTGAGAAAACAGTTAAGTCATCCTGATAGATTTCAAATATTTTGCCCATTAATTCATGGAAGGAAAAATCCATGGCCCTATGAAAGGTAGCATTTGCATTTAATAAGCTAAAGGGCATTCTTAGTTACTCAAAAGTGCCCCATGGTGTGGTGAAGGTTGTTTTATTTTGATCCTCCTTCCTCACAAACACATGATTATAACCAGAGAAACATCCAACATGGACATTATTTTGGAACTAGTAACTCTTTGTAATAGAGTTTCCATGTTGGGTAGGGGGTAGTTATCTTTAATGCTTGCTAGATTTATATTTCTAAAGTCAATGCATAGTCTTATTCCCCCACTTTTCTTTCTAACTACTACTAAGTTATAAAACCATGAAGAATGCCTTGTTGGAGAAATGATGACAGCAACCAACATCTTTTTGAGTTCAGCTTGGACCAATGGTGATAACTTAGGATTTATTCGCCTAAGTTTTTGTCGAAAAGGTTTTGTGTCTTCTTTGAGTGGGATGGTATGTTGAAACACATCGTCTTTATAAGATTTGAGTTCATCATATGTTAATGCAAATGCATCCCTATAGTCATGGACAAGACTTATTAATTCCTTTTATTCCTTTTCAGAAGTACTCTTTCTGATTTTTATGAGCCTTGGGACTTCCTCTATCCCAATGTTTATTTCAATGTAACTACCAAGCTTTATTACTTATTTTTTCCTTTTATGCATGTCATGCTTGTTAAAGATATTTTCTAAAGTAGTTATTCCTTTAGGTATTGGATCTTTTATGGGGTTATCTTCCTCAACGTAATATTTTCCTTCTTCTTTTTAGCTGACATTCAAACCGAAGAATTCTTGAACATTATGGATGAACCTTAAGATTTTCTCATCATCTTTGAAAACTTGTGAGTGATCAACATTATCTGGAACTGAAGGCCTAAAGATTATTTCCATCTTTCCTTCACCATCTAACAGATCTTCTGAGGGTTGAAGGGTTGAAGCTGATACTTCCAAGTTGTATGCCAAGTTTTTATGTTCCCTAGGGATTGAAATGAGATCTATAGCATCAAACAGTTCTATAGTATCCTAGATGGAATTTATGTATCTTTTCAACCTTTCACTTTTGCATGCATACTTATTTTTTACCTGGAGAATCACCAAATATGAATCACCCTTCATATTTAAAATTGTAATCCCCATGTCTTTAGCAATTTTCAAACCAAGTAGAAGTGCCTCATACTCATCCACGGTATTTGTTGCATCAAACTCTAGTCTGAAAGAAAATTTGTATGACTTCCTTGTTGGTGAAACTAGAACAATTATTTCCCCTTTTCCTGACCTTGAATGTGCACCATCAAAGTTCATATTCCAAGCTTTTTTACTTATTTTTTCATCTTTAAAATCTTCTTCAACTAGTGCTAGGAAGTTTGAACATATTGATAAATTACCCATCTCAGACATTTGACAGATGAACTCGTTCATTGGCTCCTTGGGATCCTCGATGTGATATTTTCTTTTTGTTTCTCTAAAGAGCCTAAAAATATCGGTTGATGGAGGAGGGTAGGGGATAGTTTCAAAGGTCAAATCCATGTTTAGGAAACCTCCCATGTGAGCTCCCCATTTTCTATAAATAATCATACCCCAAGCATCTGGAACATCAATTACAAGCACATCCATTTTGAAAGCAAAATTTGGGTGGAAAGCTGGCTTGACTGGAAAATCTATGATAATCCAATGGGTTTCAATTTCCCTGGAATCCATGGCACAGACATTGTGATAAGGTCTTGTAACTTTAAGACCTAATATTTGCATGACCCCCTTAGTAATAATGTTGGATGAAGCTCCAAAATCATACATACAATTATGCAACCATTGATCATTTATTTCTAAGGACACAAAGAAGGGACAATTTTCTTCTTTGGTTCTATCTCTGCTATTCAAAACAACTGGAGGATCTTCAGGATGTTACTTTTCTTTCTCTATATTTCCGACAATAATTTTATTACTTGGAACATTTATTGCTTTGAGAAGCTTTTCCTTTTGTGAAGGAATTTTGAGAATATCTGACACTAGAACCAAAACTTTTGCATTTGAAATCCAATTACCTAAATCAACATTTAGAATAGTAATTGGAGGAGTAATTACCTTAGGAAAGTTTGTTTGAGACTTTTTTGGACCATCCTTCCTTTTCTGTTGGTAGACTACTCCTGTATGCCTTGCCATTTCCAAAATTTTCTCATTTGTGGGTTTTTTTCCATACAACTTTGTAACATTGTCATATTCTTCCACCACCTCCTTGGCTTGCTCACTTCTTTCTCGCATTTGGATCCAATAATCCATTGATAAGGGGTGAGCTTCACCAAAATTGTTGATGTGATTATAGCTTCTTGAGTTTCCCACAAAATTGCTTGTTTGAGGCACGCCTTGTTCTTTTATCTGGCAAAAGACTGGGCAGGTAGAATTTTCATGAAAGTCTTCACAAGCTCTACAAAAGGGTGGTATTTCTTCATTTACCACATTGTTTAATTGCAATTGATTTGGTGGCCTTTGGTCTCAAGGAGGACCTTTCTTTTTCCACTTTTCATTGTTAGGCCTAGGTTGGAACCTATTATTTTGAGACCTCTCCATAGCTATGAACCTATTTTGCAAAGCACTAAGTTGAGTAGCATGGGTTGCCTCCATTCTTTTAACCAATTATGTTATGGCCTTTAAAGGGTCATAAGAAGGATCTTTATTATCAGGAACTGTTGTTTTTTATTTAGGCTCTGATTGTCTGGAAGAACCACCCCTTGTGAACCCTGGAAGATTTGATTTCCTTGAGGCTTTCATATTCTTATCAATTTTACTAGTTGTTTCTTGTGCAATTTTGAGGTTGGTGGGTTCCTTATCTCTTAACTGATACCTCATTTCACCACCAAATAACTCCATGTAATAAATCAAGATAGCATTATCCATAGACTCATTTTCATTCTTCCTTATTGTGTTGAGGGTAGCTAACAAGTGATGGTGATCTCTTTTCTCCCCGCATTTCTCGGTGAAAGCATCTAGGAGATCTTTTAAAGTCTTGAACTTGTTGTTTGGGATATCTTCATACCAGTCTAAAGCATCATCTTCTAAGGATAAAATAAACAATTTCATTTTGACATATTCATGATCATGTGCAACACACCATTTATTTATGCATCTCATAAAAGACTTAACATGCATTTTAGCACTAACAACATTATTTCCTTGAAAACTAGGTAACTTTTCAATTGCTTTTTCAGGAATTGCATGAGGATATCCATTTATTTTAGAAAAGTCACAAGGATCATATATAGGCATTTCTAAGATACAATTATTAACAAAAAGCAAGTGAATATCAGAAACAGACTTTGATCCTAAATGACTAAGGATTCTACGAGAAGTGGCTTTAGCTAACCTCCTCTTGTAAACATGTTCAGGTTCGAGGATGAAGTTAACTTGGCCTTATGAATTCATTCTTGTAGAATACTTAGTCAAATTGGAATTTAGTGGAGTCGCTAGATGATTGAGTCTAGTTATGATAAACAACAAGCATTAAAAAACTAAGTAAAAACAAAAAGGAAACAAGGTCGTATTCCAAGAATAGAAAGATTTATCCCCGACAATGACACCAAAAATGTTGTCGCCTTTATACACACCTCGGTAATGTGGAAGAAATTTTCAATCCACTCAACGTGTCCTTGGGGGAAATTTAGAGTTAAGGTGTTGTCACCTAAACGTCAACTCCTTCGTCTAGGCCAACTCCTAGTGAAGCCAAGGAGGTTAGTCCCTAAAGAAAATAATCTAAGGCTTAAGACTAGATCTAAGCAATTAGTATTCTAGGAGTTTATTATAAAAGACAAAACATAAAGTAAATCTACTCTAAGAGAATAAATCAGTTGACAACCACAAGATACATAAAGAAATACTTGCATAAAAGGATACTTGAGATAACGGATGTGTTATCTCCCAAAATGAATCAGTCAATTTGTTCCATTTTGTAGGTGATAGCATGGTCATAAAATAGGGTTCTATACAAATTTAGAATTTATAAGTGTCAAAACATAGGATTTAAGATTTTATCCTAGAAATAAATCGATCCTCAAAAGGTCTTTTCAAAAAATTTAAGAAAAATCCTTTCAACAGCGAACATTTGTTTTGAAGTTGAAGTTAGCTGGTGAAAGCCTCAGGTTTCAACGGTTAAAGTGGACTCCCCGCAGCAAGCGAGCCGGTGAAAGTGCTAACACAAATTTTTCTCCAATGACTCCAGAAACCCAAAAAGGACACACCGGACACACGTCATACAATCACCATGGCAAGCTAATGGAAGCAAATGAATGATGACACCGTTTCATCACGTTCTAGCAGGACATCATGACAGATTGTGCTCACGTATTTCGTGTGGCAATAAGAGGAGGGTCTGAGGTGATGAACTCTTAATCATCATTGGAGATAGATGATAAAGTACCAGCCATCCGGCGATATCAAATCAAATCAGCATTTCTTACTTTGAACTCGCGGTTTTCGAAATTTCTATTACGAGGTTTCATATTTCAATTGACAACACAGGGTCATTTTCACTAGCGCCAGCCTTTTCCTTATTAACAATATTACTGTGTCAACCGTGTGCAAATCAACTGATGATTAAGTTATAGATGGTGAGGAATCAAGGAGGGCTACTTCTAAGGAAAGAGTTAGATAATTTATCCTTTTTACAGTCTTATCCAGAGGTGCAGAAGTGATTCTCAGATGCAGGTTGTATGACATATGTGGAAAGGTTACAGGAAGGTTATCACCAGGAAACAATAGAGATTTTTGCAAAGTCATACAATGGAAACAAATCTACAGTGGGCTCGCTGGAACTGATAGTTGATGAGGTTGCCATCGCTTCAGCAACTGGCTTACCCAAAACAGACCAAAGTTGGTTTAAAACCACAGTGACCAAGAACTTGGATTTTAGGGTATATCTCAAGACAGAATTCTGAAGCATAACCTGGAAGAAAAGCATCCATGTTTCTTACCTTGAAGATGAATGGCAAGATCTGTTCAAAGGCATTCAGTTATACTTAGCCTCAGAGGGAAGGTATGACGAGTTAATGTTATATCATTTTAGACTCCTAAATCACTTCACAGGGAAGGTCCTTCTAAATTTGTCTTTCTTTCTTCAAAAGAATCTAACCAAGGTGTGTAATAAGATCAAAGCCGAACCTTTTAGCATCAAAAATTCCCTTTGTCATTATGACCTTATTAAAATTATCATCTTGGAAGAACTGAAACGAAGACAAAGAACTTGGCAGCACTTTCTCTTCTGGAAAGGGTTTGAGACCCAAACTCAACCTATAAATGAGAAGAAGAAAGCAGGCAAGAAGCAGTCAACTCCTCAGAGTAGCTCAAGGAGGAGGAGAGCTCTCCCAAAGCCACCAGAAGACAAAAATTCTAGCATAAAGCCCAAGAAAGCTAAAAAGAAACTAGATTTTGAAACAAACTCAAAGCAATCCACAGTGAAAAAGACAAATGCTCTAAATCTGCCATACACAGATTCAGACACAGAACCGGAAAAGGAAGATGAAAGTCCAGCCATCAAAATTCTAGAACGCTCCATGGAAACTGCATAGGATTGTGAATCTTTTACTCCCAAAGATGAAGGTGAAACCTCAAGAAATAAGAAATCAAAGAAATCACAAAACATAAAGGAGTTGAAAGAGGTAATAGCACATCAGGAGGTTCTGGAAAGGGTGATAAAGGCAAGATATAAAGCTTTATCAGAGAATTTTGCAAAGACAAATGCAGATTTTGAGAAGCTAGCACGTGAAAGCATTAAAGACAAGAAGAAAAAGAAAAAGATCACAAAGGATTATAATAGCTTATGGTGGTTAGCTAAGTGCCTGAAGAGGAAAATCAAAAAATTGAAGGAAAAAATTAACACACACCTAGATTTACAGGTGTTGGCCCAGGTTGCTATAAATTTTCAAGGAGAGCAATCAAATGAACAGATTTTTTATGGAACAACAATTTTGAATATGAAAGGTTTCATTTTTTATCAAAACAGAGCTTTCACCAACACAGAAGGCTAAATTATAACCAATTAGTTGTTGAAAAGCAAAGCTTTGATCAGCTAATTAGCAAATCCTAAGGCGAAATAGATGGTGAAACTATAGAATGGGAATTTTGAAGAGTTGAGCTCGAACAGAGCGATTTTGGAGTGATTTAAAAGATAAGAGAGTATCAAAATATTAATCATCAAATCAAGAAATATTTAGTTTCAAAGATTCGTGAAGATTTTGGAGGTGAGTGTTTAATTGGTCAACTAAAGCTTTGTTCACAGTTTTTGAAAGATTTCCAACCACTAAAGACATGTGTCTTTTCCTCCACGACACATCGGAGACATAGAAATGATGAAAACCAAATATCAAATACCAACTATGAAGATAGCTCGATTCCTAAGAATTAGTTCTTTATTATCCTATTGTATTCAGTTAGTTTTCTGCTTTCTATATTTAGAAATCTAGATCCAGTTTTCCAGGATCTGAGACTTGTTGTAAAGGTTATAAATGCTTGTCTTTTTGACATACCAGAGAATGGATTTTGGATACAGGAACTATACCTTTGTAACAGACTTTTCATATGATAATACAGATCACAAGTTTCTCTCTCTATTAATGTCAGATTTCCACCCTTCTTCTGCACTCTTATTCAAGTTGTTTTAACTGCAAAATGATTGTCATCTCATTAGTCAGTTCATAACTTGATTAATAGTTTCTTACATTGTTTATTAAACCCATCATTGTGCATCTGGTTTATAAGCATTGTCTTCTTCACTCACTTAAAGTTATTTAATGATTATTGATCCTTGAGGGCATTGGTTTATTTGATTATTCATTTTGACTGTCTGGATACTATATTGTAGTTGAGTTATCCCATTGATCCACACATACAAAAACACAAAAGCAAGTTTACTTTAAGTTACCAAACATCTTTGTCTTACAACCTCAAAGACTTTCTTGGAGTCATAACAAATTGGCGCCATTTTCGGGGAGAGGAGATTGAAGCTCAGATTCCTTGGGACACAACAAGATCCAGCTTTGATGATAGACAAAGTCTGGACACGAATCAATTGTAATCATCTATCTGACGACTCCACGAAGGAAGATTCAGTGGCGACTCTATTGTTCAGAAATCTGTTGGCAACTCCACTGGTATGAAATGAACAAGAGGTATTCATTCTGTGATTTTTCAAGTATTTATGGTTATCCTCATCCAGTGCCTAGTAGAGATGAATGGGAACATAGTATTCCCAGATTTCAAGGTGAAGAGTGGGAAGTGTCAGCTGAACATTCGTTGGACTTTCATGATTGCATGGATCGGTTGCAAATTTTGCATGAGGATGTTCAGATACAGCTCTTTTGTTTCTCATTAGAGGGAATTGATCGTGATTGGTACCGGTCTCTGCCTATCGCCAGTATCAACTCTTTGGAAGACTTTCATGTTGTCTTTCATTTGTTCTGCAAAGAAAACTTTTCAGCTGACCTTTTATTTCCAGAATGTTGTCATGAATTCAAATTATTGACTAAAGATTCAGATAATCACAAAGAGTATGTCGTTATAAGAGAAACCTCTCATTGTGACCAAGATATTGATGATCTTCACAATGTTAGCCATAGTATAGATGCCTGTGATATTGTACCAAATGCATCTATTGTCTTAGGTTGTCAGGAAGATCAAATTGTTCCCTTTGAAGACTTGAAATATGATGAGCAGATTGACAGATCAACAGGCGAAAGTATTGGATCTGCAGTAGATGTTGAGGGCAGTCCACATCTTCCAGATTTTCATATCAAGGGAAGTTGCAGTAACCATAAGGAACAAGATTTGCAGGGACTGTCTAATCTTCAGCTTGAACATCAAAAATATCTTCCTTCTCATTATGATTATTTGATTTCAAATTATGATGAAGAACGAGGTGAGATTTTTCCAAATTTGTTTCATGATTTTATTGTTGATCCTGCTAAGATTTAAGATTTTATCCTAGAAATAAATCAATCCTCAAAAGGTCTTTACAAACAATTTAAGAAAAATCCTTTCAACAGCTAACATTTTTTTTGAAGTTGAAGTTAGCTGGTGAAAGCCTCAGGTTTCAACAGTTAAAGTGTACTCCCTGCAGCAAGTGAGCCGGTGAAAGTGCTAACATGGATTTTTCTCCAATGACTCCAGAAACCCAAAAAGGACATGCCATACACACGTCATACAATCATCATGGCAAGCTAATGGAAGCAAATGAATGGTGACACCGTTTCATCATGCTCTAGCAGGACATCATGACAGATTGTGCTCACGTATTTTGTGCGGCAACAAGAGGAGGGTTTGAGGTGACGAACTCTTAATCATCATTAGAGACAGAGGATAAAGTACCAGCCATCCGGCAATATCAAATCAAATCACCATTTCTTATTTTGAACTCACGGTGTTTGAAATTTCTATTATGAGGTTTCATATTTCAATTGACAACACCAGATCATTTTCACCAGCGCCAGCCTTTTCCTTATTAAGAAGATTATTGTGTCAACCATGTGAAAATCAACCGATGATTAAGTTACAGATGGCAAGAAAGCAAGGAGGGCTACTTCTGAGGAAAGAGTTAGATAATTTATCTTGTTTGTGGTCTTATCTAGAGGTGCAGAAGCGAGTCTCAGACGCAAGTTGTATGACATATGTGGAAAAGTTACAGGAAGGTTATCACCAGGAAACAACGGAGATTTTTGCAAATTCATACGATGGAAAGAAAACTACAGTGAGCTCTCTGGAACTGATAGTTAATGAGGCTGACATCGCTTCAGCAACTGGCTTACCCAGAACAATCCAAAGTTGGTTTCAAACAACAGTGACCAAGAACTTGGATTTTAGGGTATACCTCAAGACAGAATTCTGAAGCATAACCTGGAAGAAAATCATCCATGTTTCTTACCTTGAAGATGAATGGCAAGATCTGTTCAAAGGCATTCAGTTATACTTAACCTCAGAGGGCAGGAATGACAAGTTAATGTTATATCATTTTAGACTCTTGTATCACTTCACAGGGAAGGTCCTTCTAAATTTGCCTTTCTTTCTTCATAAGAGTCTAACCAAGGTGTGTAATAAGGTCAGAGCCAAACCTGTTAGCATCAAATATGCCCTTTGTCATTATGGCCTTATTAAAATGATCATCTTGGAAGAACTGAAACGAAAGAAAGAACTTGGTAGCACTTTCTCTTTTGGGAAGGTTTTGAGACCCAAACTCAGCCTATAAATGAGAAGAAGAAAGCAGGCAAGAAGCAGTCAACTCCAAAGAGTAGCTCAAGGAGGAGGAGAGCTCTCCCAAAGCCACCAGAAGACAAAAACTCTATCATAAAGCCCAAGAAAGCTAAAAATAAACTAGATTTTGAAACAAACTCAGAGAAATCCACAGTGAAAAAGACAAATTCTCTAAATCTGCCATACACAGATTCAGACACAGAGCCAGAAAAGGAAGATGAAAGTCCAGCCATCAAAATTCCAGAACGCTCCATGGAAACTACACAGGATTGTGAAGCTTTTACTCCCAAAGATGAAGATGAAACCTCAACAAATAAGAAATCAAAGAAATCACAAAAGATAAAGGAGCTAAAAGAGGTAATAGCACAGCAGGAGGTTATGGAAAGGGTGATAAAGGCAAGATATAAAGCTCTATCAAAGAATTTTGCAAAGACAAATGCAGCTTTTGAGAAGCTAGCACGTGAAATCATTAAAGACAAGAAGAAAAAGGATCACAAAGAATTATAATAGCTTATGGTGGTTAGCTAAGCATCTAAAGAGGAAAATCAAAAAATTGAAGGAAAAAATTAACACACACCCAGATTTATAGGTGTTGGCCCAGGTTGCTATAAATTTGCAAGGAGTGCAATCAAATGAACACTGATTTTTTATGGAACAGTTTTGAATATGAAAGGTTTCTTTTTTTATCAAAACAGAGCTTTCACCAGCACAGAAGGCGAAATTATAACCAATTAGCTGTTGAAAAGCAAAGCTTTCATCAGCTAATTAGCAAATCCTAAGGCAAAATAGCTGGTGAAACTACAAAATGAGAATTTTATTGTTGATCCTGCTATTCAAGAAGTTTCATATCTGTCATTAGGAT
>CBVK0103435902.1:0-13159 GCA_900067695.1 Picea abies | reverse complement strand
AACATAGTATAATATGTCAATGATTGCAAGGTCACATGGTAACTTTGATTCTCTAAAGAAGAGGCTTACTTTTACTTTTTGTTGTGTCTAAAATTCACAAGTGATTAAATTTCATTCATGGACATGGTAAGTCCAGTATTTTTCCATTCTACATTAAGTTAGTTTAGAGGAATGTGCTTCTCTCTGACATGAACTTCAATTTGCTAACTATGGAAGGATTTGTAATGGTCCTCTCTGTAAGGCTTATATAACCACGGATACTGTTTGTTTTGTAGTTCAATGTTCTTAATATAACGGTTTTTTGGTATTAATGATTTTTTAATCTTGATGCAGATGGTAGATGTATTTATGTCTGCAAGGCCTCTTCCTGATATGTTTGGTTGAGGATATTTCTCTTTCGACCATTTTGTGGGAGAATACAGAGTTTCACTCGGCATATCTAGATTTCAAAATTTTTCCGAGTTCTTCCTGATATGTTTGGTTGAGGATATTTCTCTTTCGACCATTTTGTGGGAGAATACAGAGTTTCACTCGGCATATCTAGATTTCAAAATTTTTCCGAGTTGTCTCCCAATTTCATGTCGTGTAATTAAAAATGTTATTATGTTAGGACAAAGTTAAAGGGAATAAGTTAAATTTTCCATTGTAAGAATATCACTTTGGTCAAAAGGTGATTTGGTGATTTCCAAAATTAGACTGCAAGCACTTTGAATTGATCAGAGATCAATTCAACCAATCAAAATTGTACATTATTAAATGGATGGGAGAGTCCCGATAGAAAAGTGCTTGAATGTTTTTTATTTTGCTGTAAAAAGTTTGACTCAAGTGCAGTCACATTGCAAATCAGAAGATTTTGTAGCTATTTATGCCGCGGATAAATATTTAAAATTATATTAATTTGCTCAGGAGAGTCCATCCTCTTTGCATGCAAAAATATAGGATATGACACACATCTTATTTTCGTTTGTTTGATATCTAAACCAATAGATTGTAACAGTTGAATTTTTTATTTGCTAATCTACTATATTAACCACTCTAATATAGCCTTCAATACGATATATTCAAATAATTAGCGACTTCATTCAAAGAAAACCATCGAGTGATATGCCACTTGGAAAGATTTACCTTCTACAATATAGAATAAGAATGGTTATGCATACCTAATGGTCCCATTGTTCCATGATTTTCATTGCTATGGCTATTTTATGTACTCACTTTAATGGACATGGTAACATTGTGTAAGTGTAACAAAAACTGAGTTTCAAGACATTATAAAAAAACTTATTTTTAGTTTAGCAGCATGTTGAGTTGTGGTCTATTCTTAAGATTGCTCCATAATTCTCATTGCTATGGCTATTGTATGTACTCACTTTAGTAGACAATGTCAGCCTATTGAGTTGTGGTCTAGTGTCAAGATTGTGCCAGGATTCTCATTGGTAGGGCTATTGTATGTATTTACTTTAGTAGACAATGTACCACAATGTGTAACTGTAGTGAAGACTAATTTTCAAGAGGCATTATATAAAAATACTTGTTATCAAGTACTATTGTATGTACTCACATTCGGTGGACAATGTAATACAATGGGCAAGGAGAATGTAATACAATGTGTAAGGGTACTTCAATTGTAGACATGCAATACATTGTGTAGGCGTGGAAAAGACTAAATTTTCAAGACACATTTTATAAAAAAATGTTTGTTATCAAGAACTATTGTATGTACTCATGCTTTTTCAAAACATAGTTTATAAAAATTGCTTGTTATAAGTACTAAGTTTAGCAACCCGTTGGGTTGTGGTCTAGTGGCAAGTTGGAGTGCTTGTCATGATAATCCAAGTTCGAAATCAGACGAGCATTATGTTCATGATAATTTGATTGACCAGGGCTTTCCAAGGTGTAAGTTTGTGTTGATGTCATAAACACTAGCTCTATGCAAATGTGAAGGTGTTGTTAACAATGGTCTTTGTGCTAATGTGGTCTCTTTGGGTGAGCCCAATGGCAAGTCATAGGTGAGTTTGATGGAATAGATACACCTCAATTCTAGTGTGGTAAAGGTCTTTGTGTTGTAACACTGATCATATAAGAAGTTGTACCCTTTCTACTCAAAAAATGGTTGATCAACCATAAATAAGTACAAAGTTTAGCTAAAATGTTTGAAGTGACAAAAGAAAGTTCTAAATATGCATCGCAATTTGATTGTTGTAACGGAAATTGATCAATAGATATTTATTCATGACAAAAAAGATTTTGTAATCACCATTTTGTTTACATATGGTATCAAAGTTGAGGCCACATATGTTCTTGGAGAGAAAGAGTTAAGTGAGGCATATTCAATCCATTGATAGTAAGTCTTTCCAAAGAGGGAGGTCATGTTACAAAACATTGGTTCCATGATAATGTTACCCCCTGAAGATACATGGTTCATTTTGCATTTTCAAAGGCATTATTTTTTCATCAATGTAGTGCTAGGAGATGTGTACTCTTGGAGAATCATCATTTACAGGGTGTGATGGCTTGGTGAAGATTGATCGTTATTTTCATGTTTGGACGATCTTTACATATTTGGAGGAAACGACTATCGATATAGAGGAGCACTCCGTATTAGAAGATGGTTGTGAGGATCTGTCATATTTTACATAGCATAAGGTTCATGGAGGCTTCTAGGAGTTTCTAATGAGAATCTATGGAAGAAAAGATGGAATATAGAATTTCTAAAATATATTTTATGAAGGGTTCTAGCACATTTTAATGGAGGCTTCTAGGAGGTTCTTCAAAATAAATTATTAGAAAAAATAGAGGTATCTCTAGGGATTGGTTCTTTAAAATAAATCATTAGAAAAAAGTAGAGGTATCTCTAGGGATTTTTAAGTAATATTTTACTGAAAATTTTGTTCTTCCCTATAGGCTTCTAAGGCTTTCTTTAAATTATTTTATTGAGGCTTTAATATTTTTTAAATATATTTTATTAAAAGTCTAGGGTTTTCTTTGAATTATTTTATTGAGGCTTTAATATTTTTTTAAATATATTTTATTAAAAGTCTAGGACTTTCTTTAAATTATTTTATTGAGGTTTTAATATTTTTTTAAATATATTTTATTGAAAAGTGGTTGGAGATTGAAAGCTATAAAATGAGAACTTTCAATAGCAAAGGTAGAAGTTCAAGAAAAGGAAAAAACTACTTAACCCTGAGTACAATGTTTCTTTGTAGGAAATTGAGAAAGGACTTGTGACAAATTTATGCTTTCATTTCTTCTTTTTAATATGTTGAATTAATGTACAATGTTGCCATTGTAAATCTGTTGGTGTATTCTCATCTGGAAATATTTTACCCACTTTAGAGGTTGTTTTTGGTCAAGGAAGAGGTTTGGTGACATCGATTGATCCTCTCATCCCTTAGATGTAATCAGAGCTGTTAATAAAGAAGTTGTTGGTTCTTTCATCTTTGAATTTTTTCTTCTTGTTCTCCTTTGCATTGAAGGTTGCATGGTACATTGGATGATGTTTATTGTAATTGAAGATGCATCTTTAAGAGCATTTCATTTAGTTTATAATTAATAGGGAATATCACTAATAGGTTTCTTGTTTTTTTTTTTCCATTCCATTCAAAGTTTATTTGTCAACTCATTGCCCCAACTCCATGGCCCAAAGGATAAGGCACTAGGTTTTGCTTGGTTCTTCTTTTAAAATTACAATTAAAAAAAAGCACTTACATTCTACAAATCTGTTTTTTATATTCGCTCTACAAGGATAAGTTTGTAATCTTATTAGAGATTCTCCTCTTGTGTTGGAGAAGATCCGCCTAAAGTGAGGAGGATAACCACTGAGGTGATAGTGGGTGGTATCCTCAAGTTCCCTTAGGGTATGTACTTGATAATTGGACTCAACGTTTGAAGTGCAAATTTTAGAGGTAACAATGTGGATGTGTTGTTAGTGGTAGTCCTTGTGCTAATGTGATTTTAAATTAAAATCTTAAAAAACATTCACATTCTACAAATCTAATTTTTATATTAGCTTTACAAGGATATACTTGTAATCTTATTAGTGATTCTCCTCTTGTGCTAGAGGAGAGCCACCTAAAGTGAGGAGGACAACCACCGAGGTGATAGTGGCTGGTGTCCTCAAGTTGCCCTAGGGTTTGTACTTGATTATTGGACTTGGCTTTTGAAGTGTAAATTTAGAGGTAACAATGTGGATGTGCTATTAGTGGTGGTCCTTGTGCTAATGTGGTTTTTGTGGATGAGTCAAGTGCAAGTCTTTTGTGACTTTAATGAATAGATACCCATTTATTGTGGCTTTGTAGCAAAGAGTTGATTGGGTTGATCTTGTTAGGGGGTCTAGCCTCTCTAGTAAAAAAGGGGTTGACCACCACAAAAAGGACCACGTTTAGTTAAAATGCTTAAAGTGACAAAAGATTTAGAAAAGGAGGTTTTGATTGTGTATTACAATTCAATTCTTGTTGCTAAAATTTTGAATTGTAAAATTGATTAATGGTTATTCATTTGTGACAAAAATGATTAGCTTGATCGACCATTTTATTTACATAGAATAGTAGAGCTCAAGTGAAATCCATTATTGGAGAATGAGAGTCAAATGAATTATCTATAGAGTATGGGGTTGATATTCTATATGTTTGAAAATTGTTGCTTATTTGAAGAAATATTAGAGAAAATTTGAGGTCTAAAATGGGCATCCTAAGAAAAATAATAAAATAAGAGTTATGAATTTTCAAAGAAAGAAAACTATTTTTGTGCTTGTGTTTTCGACCTATTTATTTATGGGTTTATTCAAGTTTTAAGTGTAGGCACTCTTTGGATGCATAATTTAAATTATGCATCCAACGAGTGCCTACACTTAAAATTCAAGTAAGTCCATAGGAATTAAGTCGAAAATATGATTAAGAAAAGTAGTGTTTTTTCTTTCCCTCCAAAACTATTTACCCTTATGGTTCACATCATCATCTTCAATCCTATTGGATCTTTTAAACTTGATGTTGATAGCACATTTTTGTTTTCAGGCCCATTTTTTACCTCGAAATTTCTCTATTGTAGCAAAAAAGATAGTAAATTTATATTGCATGACATGATCAAGTGAAATAAAAAGCTAATGCTCTTTAATTTATTTTTTACCAATGCATAAAACATTTAGATGGAAATCAAAAAGATGTATAGGATTTGTGTTAAAAAACAATTGAACGTAAGATGGCAAGACCGCCAAAGGATCACAACAATAATAAAGAGGGTGCTAGGCAAGGTTGTTGGCTTTTATATGTGCAAGTTTTGGTGTGGATAGGTACTGGAGTATTGGTTTAAAATCAAGGTTCATTGGGATTTGGGGTGGATCACACATATTTAACTTGATATGTGTCACTGTATTTGTATTAGTTGCTTGTGTTTTGCAATTGAACTACATGATATTTGTAATATCATTTTTAACATTATTAGCTAACTTAGAGCATACAGTGGTTTAACTTCTAAATACAAAATGTTTTTTGGGCCTTAAAATCTCTTTTGTACTAATGCTAGTTCTCTTTAAAAAAACATCTTTGCTTTACACTATGCAAAGTGTTTTCTTTAATCCCTCTCAAAATCTTGTTCAAGCTTGAAAAGAGTCATTATTAATCATTATTTTTCTTGACGATTACTTCAACAATTATAATATTTTTTTTTAAATATATTTAATTATGTGGTTTTACTTTTCCATACTCTTTAAAATGAGAATTTAGACTCCCCTTTAAAATGAGAATTTAGAAAACATATTAAAATGAGCTTATCATTTCTTGCATTATTGTTCACATGTATTACAACTTATCTCAAGAAATACATGTTAGCTTATGGAGTTACTTTAAAAGTGTTTTGACCTAGTTAGGAGAGTTATAGGTCTTCTAGTCCCTTGGTGATGTTTGATGGATATATGGATGGTTCAATTTGAGTGGATGTTTGGCCTTGGATAAAGTGCTAGCATAACACACTCACATAGGAGGTTGTTATTCTATGTGGCATGATGACTAATCCATTAGGTGCACACAATGGGGGAGTTGGTTGCTTGATTAGGAGAGGTACCTACCTAGGACAATGTGCACTAGGCACTTGGAGGAGAGTGCTTAGCCCTAAGAGCATGAGACCATCTGATGTACACCATGGAGGTTGGATACTTAACTTAAGGATGCTTGGGTTGATGAGCATACTTCATGGAGGTTGGTTATCGACCCAAACACATGTTGAGAAAACCATTGAAGCAATTAGCTTGACACACATTTGAGGAGTGTTGAGCATTAGTGGACATGTGGTCCCCAATTGGAGGAGGAGCACCTTGTGTGAATACACTTGGAGAATTAACTACCATGTAAGAGGAAGCATTGGGCTAACAACTTGTTGGATAGCAACCATCTTGGAGGAGGGGCATTGGGCCTAAGGGGCATCATGCTTGGAGAGCACACCACCTTGAGGTTGGGTAAAACCTTATTGTGACACTTATCATCTTTTTATTATAGAGTACTCCATGTGGGGCCACCTTGTTGACTAAGGCCTAGTGTTACATGGGTAGAAATAATCCATGTTGTATATTGGCCTCTCTCACCTACTTCTATATAAAGGGAGGATAGAGTTTTTGTCATTACTCATTACTGATGTATTTATCATTCCATCTTTCCAATTTTTCTTGGAGAAGTGTTTTAGCGAGAAAGACCAAGGTTTGTGATGAAAATCATAGAGGAGACATGAAGATCGATAATAATGCTTGAAGATGTTCTTGAAGTCTTTGCTTGTGTGACACAAGAGGATGCTAGGGTTTGTGCTTATCTTAGAGAAGAACATGAGAACTAGAGGAGTCGAACACTTGGATACAAGCTTTACTTGTTGGCTTAGTTACTCACAATTTGTATTGTCTTATAGAGGTTGTGGTTATTGTTGTGAAGCAAGAGGAGGTAGCATGAGGGTTCAAACACTAGTGAAAATGTGAAGAAGAGAGCCATTACTTTGGGTGATATTGCAACCTCGTTTCTTGTGTGATGCGTGGAGGTGAGGGCGAGATCATGGAGGGTTAGATGAGTGGAGGAGTCTTGAGCTTGGTGAGATAGGATTGCTTGGAAGAAGACACTCTTGATGTTCCATGGAGGTCTTGTTTCTTGTGTCGATGCAAGAGTTGAAGCCTATGGTTTGAGGACTAAAACCTTAATATGGGCATGAGGACCAAGAGCTTGATGAGATGCCTTGATTGGGAAAGTAGTTTTCATGTGATTTGATGATGTACTTGGAGGTACACTTGTATAATGCAAGTGATGGAACACCCAACTTTGATTAAGAGGGATTCCTAGTTTGGAGGAGTTGGAGGTTAGGGTTAGCTAGTTGACGTGATGCTAGAACGATTGCGATTACTCTAACTAGGCTTGGAGATCATTACGGAGTTGTCTTAACTTGTGATAAGCTAGTGGATTGTATGTACGAGCTTATCACAAACTATTGGTATGTATTTGTACTTTATTCTATTGCTAATATGAAGTGTATATTGTTGTCCCAAATTTATGTACTTGCAAATTTGATTTACTTTTTATTTCTCATGATAATTTGAGTAGTTAGTAGTGTTGGCTTATCTTAGTGATTTGATATAATAGTAGGCAAATTTACTTGGGTGAATTGACAAGTAAAGAGACACTAATAAGGCATATGTGTAGCTGGTACAAATCTGTATATGATTTGGTGTTTATTACTTTGAGCTTCCTAGTTGATTGGTTGATGAAAAAATGATTTGTATGTTGTAATTGATAAATCAGATTCAACCCTAGGCTAAAAGTTCATAGCCAAGAAACCATAAGTACGGTTGAAATCTAAGTTGTGAAAAAGCGTTGAAAATTCCTAGGGAGCACTCAACTCATGGATTTCTAACAATATAATATGATAATTTATCTATTTCTATGTAAAGTATCAAAACTCAATGTTTATCTTTGCATTTAATAGTAGTGTCACATTATAAGGTTTAATGTGAGATTTATAAAGATTTTATTTCTCTCATATTCATTTAGAGTTTGTGGAATACGAGCTTAGTGTTGTAGCTTTCACTGTTAAAGTTCAATTGAGTCTTCTTGATTTGGCTCCATTTTTGTACATAACAATTTTGGTGGTAGAGGGTTAAGAGCAAGGCTCTTTATCTCAAGTCTGTCCAGGATTAAATCAATTCTAATTCACATAGGATTCTAAGCACCCTAGAGCTTGGTATCTTTCGAGGACTTGGGTCTATATCTAGGATATGTATGGATTTTCTCTCTTGATTGCATAAACATTCAATTTATTTAATTACAATTTTCACTTATATTGTTCCATCACAAATAAATTTAACGGGTTGATAAGTTGATCTTGCACTCCACTAGAAAAAACGTTGCACTCAATAGCAAGATATGGATTTTAGTTATTGTTAGAAATCATGAACAATCCCTAGTAATTTGGATTCTTTATATTCTACAATAGTTTATTGTGTCCAAAATTTTCTTAATTGAGTAAATTTTCTCATGGGTTGTTTATTACAAGCTTGCATTTTCTCATAGAGATTCCCTTTGTAATCATTACTCAATTGTGGGAGCGTTTGGTTGGAGAAAAGGTTATTATGAAAGTGGGATCTATGCAACATTCAAAGGACTTGTATGGACCAAGTGTGAAGCATGTGTACCTAAGATTGCTACACAATTTTTTTCTCACTTGATGATAATTAGAGAGGAAAAATATAAATATGTGTAGTGAGAAGGCTAAGAGCTATAGAAATTGAATTGTCGACTGGGTCTAGCTCGAGTGATTGTGAGGGAAAGTTGTTACCCACACCACCTGGTTTCAAATCCCACTTTGTGACATGTTTTCTCTTGGTCGTATGCCTTGAATAATCTATGGTTTACCTTGGGTACCATCCTTAGAATGAAGGAAAGTTCTAAAGAGCTTTCCCCTATGATATGTTACCTGGAAAAAAAATCTATAGCAATTGAATGTACAAAAAAGTTAAACCTAGGAGTAAAATTTTCAAATTGAGCAATATATTCAATTTCTAAGGAATTTCTTAAACATGATCTTCTCAATGACGCCACACTTTTGTTAAATATTTTGTGATATTGGATGTATTTTTCATGTTTATCCCTTTTATTGCATATATCTCTCTAAGTTAAAACTTTTAGTTGCAATGAGAAACTCTATAAATTTACTGGGTTATGAATATGAGATTGTAAATAAGATCGGTGTATAATTTGATTTTGTAAGTTTAATAACTTATTTCTTACAAAATAGTTTGATGGATCATAAGACTAAACATGATGGTTCTATTGCTTGAGGATTTGTGCTTAGGGGGAGATAAAATTATAAAGGAATAATTGTAGAAAATAAAATTCATCACTATGGGGGTTATGTTGGTGAGAAGAAAAAACAAAGTTGGAAGAAGATTTTCATTGGTTGGTGGTTTAGCTCAAGTACAAGCTTCATAAGTGGTTTTTGTGAGTGAAGTAAGTGTCAAATGGAATTATTGATGTTTTATGGAATGGGAATTAAACGAAACATGTTTATTGATGTGCACAAATCTAAAATGCACAATAGGTTATGAATACAAACAAAGAATTCTTTGGAAATTATTGCTATTTGAAGAGGTTACGCATTGAGAAGATAATAGAAAAGGAATCACCACTACTACCTACTTGATAGGGCCTTGTTGAGGCCCCCACTAACTCTGGGTCCTAGGACATGGGAACCCATCCTAAACAAAAATTAAGCCTTATCGATTGTAACTTGCTAGTTTTCATAACTTAGCTTTCATTGCGATCAATGCTCTTGTAATATTTCAAGATCTTTGAGTGGTTTACATGGTTGATTCGATTACATGAACTACACATGAATGCTATGGGTTCCTTATTGAGTGGTTAACTGATGGTACTTAATTAATCTTTTAATGTATTTTCTTAAATGATTTTTATCTTGCTACTTTTCTTATGCTTGTAATGAAAGATCCCCGTGACTATTTTGATATCTATAGATAGTTCATTATGGTTACCTATGTTTTGGATTTTGTTTCTTCATTAGGCTCTTTAATTTGCAATTTGGATCGTCTTTCCTTAATATTTCATATTTCCCTACTTATTTTTCGATAAGGATTGTTGAATAATTGTCTCACATATACAATTTGAGTAGTTTTTCCTAGATACATCATTATTGTAGCCATAATTTACATTATGCACCCTACTTTATCATCATACAACCTTATGTCACCTCACTTAGCTAATTCAAACCATTAGTTGACCTTTTCTGAGGTGCACACATTTTCTTCCATTTTTTGCACACGCCACACAAAAAATCCCTCAATTTTTATGCAACTATGCTTAATAAAAAAAATGGGTAGTATGCAGCTCATTAATAAATGCATGCTTGTTTAGGAGGCATAGTGGGTATGTGTGGAGCTTGTCAAACCATCATTTTTATTAATAAATTTGATTTAATCTTCCATGATGTCCACTAAACACATGAATTCTTATTAATATATTAAGGGAATTCACATGGAAACTATATCCAGAGAGGATTCCAATATTTACCTATAATTGAAGGTCACGAGATTGCATTTTATAATGGAGAACATAAGAGCAAGGTTATGCTACCAAAGTTCATTTGGAAAGAACTAAACAACTATTCATTCTTCACCATTGAGGGTTTATTCCCTTCTAGTTAGTTCCTACCATTGTCCATTCACATAAGGAGCTTGCCACTTCCATCTACCAAGATTTGGATCTTGAGCTCACAATGAAACAAAAAGACCTTGCCAAAAATAAGATTTGGTGCTCACTTGCTACAACAAGACCTCTCTCTAGGTGTTACAAGGTGAGCTTCTATTACCTTCTTTATTTGGGGTTAATAAAAAATTATTATTTTCCCATCATTACTTGTTTGAATGCTAGATAGTAGCCTTGAATCCATTATTTCATACTTGTGTTTCTTTCATTCATAATCTAGGGTTTAGTGTTTCTTATCGTGTTCATTATTTTATTTCCATTTTTGTCTTTATCTAGTTACACAACCAATTAGATTAAAGTTGTTTGCTCATTTCTTATCCAAATTACTAATTTCAATAGATTGGTGACTCCACTAGGGAGTTGTATTCATAAATATCAGTCCTAGTTGTGTGTGTGTGTGTGTGTTTATTTCTTCATTTTGGTAGTTAGTAGGCTTAGTCTTTTGCTTTTTGTTGTTGTAATAGTCATCTAAAAAGTGGTGTTCCTGAGTAAAACCCTAGTTTTTTAGTCTTGGCTCCCACAGAGTGGTCTATCCATTTTTGTTAAAACTGAACATTTTTTCTTAAAATTTGTGCATGCACAATTGTCAACTAATTTTCTATGTAACCATACATTTCTCAATTTTTCCAGTTTTTTACTTCTATTCAAAATTTTGAATTTCCCTTTCCCATGAAACTATTGACTAGTATTTCCCTTTAATTTTCTACATTCCTACCATTGTCCATTCACATAAGGAGCTTGCCACTTCCATCTACCAAGATTTGGATATTTATCTCACAACGAAACAAAAATACCCTCCCAAAAATAAGCTTTGGTGCTCACTTGCTACAACAAGACCTCTTTGTAGGTGTTACATGGTGAGTCTTTATTAACTTCTTTTTTGGGGGTTAATAAAACATAGTAGCCTTGAATCCATTATTTCATAAGCTAGGGTTTAGTGTTCCTTATCTTTTTCATTATTTTATTTCCATTTTTGTCTTCATCTAGTTACACAACCAATTAGATTAAAGTTGTTTTCTCGTCTGATATCCAAATTACTAATTTCAATAGATTGGTGACTCCACTAGGGAGTTGTATTCATAAATCTAAGTCCTAGTTGTGGGTGTGTGTGTTTGATTTCTTCATTTTGGTAGTTAGTAGGCTTGGTCTTTTGCTTTCTGTTGTTGTCATAGTCATCTAAAAAGTGGTGTTCCTGAGTAAAACCCTAGTTTTTTAGTATTGGCTCCCACTGGTCTATCCATTTTTGTGAAAACCGAACATTTTTTTCTTAAAATCTATGCACGCACAATTGTCAACTAATTTTCTACATAACCATACATTTCTCAAATTTTCCAGTTTTTTGCTTCTGTTCAAAATTTTGAATTTCCCTTTCCCATGAATCTGTTGACCAGTATTGGTGTTGTTTTGTTGAGTTTTTAAGAGGACATTGTAGATTTGGAAAGAAATCCATGTTTTTCCAGTACTTTCAACTTTTAGGGTTCCTTTCAGTTGGTTGGCATGTTTTATTTCAACATTAATTCATAACTTTAGTTTGTTGTTTATTGCATTTGATTCAATGTAAAAGTCAATGAAGTTTGATACAGATAAAAAAAAACATGGATTCTAGTACTTGTCAAGTTCATTTTACTTTCATATTTTGTAGCTTAATTTGGTATTTCATTTTCGGCAATTTACATTTCATTTTTAGCACTTCATTTGTAAGTAGGTCACACCACTTGTGCACATATTTTACACCTAAAGTATATGATTGGTTCATGATGCCAAGCTCAACTTTTAAAATCAATAAATTAGTTAATTAAACAACTAAATTCCTCAATTAAGAGCCAAAATAACATTTTAGTTATGTTAAGAGTGTGGGATAGGCATCCAAATAAACCCTTACACTCACTAACATTTGAGACATAGTTGTTTTTTAGGGTACTTTAAAATCATTTTTAATGGACATGGTCACATACCATTTGTCAAAGGGTGCATTCTCTTTTGAGTGTAAATGCTTAGAAATCCCTTTAACATGTATGTGAAGAAAATCTTAGTGGCCATTTATTAGATTCCCACCCAAGGTGATTCCCTTGGGAGAGGGAACACCTAAGATAGACAATTGTTGGCCATTGGAAGTTTCTCCCAATGTCCTTCACTATAACTATTTCTTTCATAATTTCACTTTCCTTCGATGGACTTCATCACCATTCATTGGGAGTGATTGGAAGGCCCTATATCTATACACAATTTAAGTGTATGATTGTAGTCCGAGGGAAAGCATGAGATGGTTATCGATATAATAAAGCAACACACACTATAACATCACATAGAAGAATATATAGACATACATGTAGACATACACGAGAGGTGAGAGAGAACCATCAAAGCATTTTATTATATTCAGAACAACTTCTTATATATATATGTATATATAT
>CBVK0103435826.1:0-10530 GCA_900067695.1 Picea abies | reverse complement strand
TGTGATGTGAATGTATGCTAAGTGCGAGTAGAGTCTGTAAGTGATTTGTGAATGACTGTAAGAGACTTGCAGAGCTAAGTGAAGATCCTTGTAGCAGATTGTGGAGAGCGTAGTGTTGTAGTGGAAGGAAGAAGGATCTAGCGAGTTGCGTAGATCTTCTGTCCTATGTGGAGTAAGGGTTTTGATGGCTTTGTTCTTGTAACTGATCAACTGAAGACAATAAAGAAGAATAGTTGGTGGTCGTAGCCCCAGGGTGGGGGTGAACCACATAAACACTATGTTATGTGCTTTGTGCTATGTCTTGATGTGTTCATATGTTATATGATAAGTTCTCTGATATGTTTAGATAGATCTATTTATGCTTTGTGCCTATGATATATGAGAATGTTAGATCTAATCTAGATAGTCATGCTTAATGCTTGATATTCTCATTTTGATCCATTTACATATGTTAAGTTCTTAAGTACTGTATATTAGTGTGAATGTTGTGAAGCTCTGTGTTAACAACGAAGTGGATATTGATAGCGTATTGAGAAACTGATGGTGCTAAGTGCTCTATTAAGTTGTATAATCACATATTTTTGTCCCAGCTAAGGTTGCAGACACCTGAGTCTTGCATCCACCCCTGCCTCTACCTCGAGTGAGACTTCATATGCTTCGCAGGTGTTGCCAAAAGGGCTAGTAGTTAGGGCTTTGTTGGTGGGTTGTTGTAGCATTGAACCCTGGGTCTGCCCCTGTGCCAATAGGTGGTGATGAGAATGATGATGACGATGATGATGAAAATGGAAATGATGATGATGATGATGATGGTACACGATGACGATGATGATGATTTATGGAAATTACAATGGAAATGATGATGATGATGATGACGATGGTGATGCCAATGACGACGACAATGAGGATGACGATGATTTATGGTGATGACAATGGCAATGATGATGATAATGACAACAATGATTATGAAAATGGTGATGGTGATAACAATGGAGATGATGATGACAGTGGCTATGATGACAACGATGATGATGAAAATGACAATGTTCATGATGATTATGAAGACAACGACGACGACGACGACAATAATTACCATGACAATAATGATGACGATGATGATTTTGATGATGACGATGATGATGATGATTAACCCACATTAATAAATACTTTAAAGAGAATAAATCATATAAAATACATAATCACGTAACTCATACATTTAATCATTTTTGCAATATTATTGATCATCTAATTCTCCATCCAAGTCTATATCTATATCAGCTAGTTCAGAATAGATGTTGAAAGGATTGGCCATATCAAAATCGTCATCATCAAAGTCATTTTCAATAATATCACCGTCAATATGATGATTTAGAACATTGTCATCTACATTTGGCTCAACTTCTTTGACTTCTTCATATGATGGTACATCTACCTCATGCTGATATGCTTCTTCTTCTTCTTCAATATCATCTTCTTTTGGTACAATATACTTTACGGGCCTTCCTCTTGGATCATATCTAAAAACGTACGACCAACCTGATTTACCCGGAACCTCTAAATAAAGGACTTGCTCACATTGGCTTAGAAGAGCATAAGTTTTTCTACCCGAATCAAACATCCTTGGATTAACCATGATAAATCCATTAGCATGCTCAATAATAGTTCTTTTAGGATCATGTTCATTCATTCGTAACCTGTACCATTTGACCTGAAATAGAACTAACTTGAAGGAATTAAAGTCACTCTCAATTATATCATTCAAATACTCATAGTATCTATTTTCGGATATTGTTGGATGCATGTTACTTCTAGAGAAAACATTAGTGACCTGAAAGACGACAGTTATCCCATAATCATAGGTTTTCTTCTTATCATCCAACTTTTTTATGCGAAATTTATGGTAATTTCACCACCTATCCTTGTGGTGCAATATGACCCACACAAAAAAAAAATGCATATTTTTCAATGAATAAACATATTTAGACTTAGTAAAACTTTATAAAAGAAACACACCATGACCTAGATTAATAGAATGAAAAATAATTGAAACATGATGGGGGTGAATAATATGCTTTCATGTTTATCTTTTAAACCATATGCTAAATCAATTTCCCTATGAGTAAGATTGGTATCTTGATTACGATGAGATTCTTTAAGCAAAGTAGCCAACCCTTCCCATGATAACATACCATTACATTGTATATTACATCAATCTATTGATGCAAGAGCATCACTAGCAAAGAAAGCATGAGTGGAGGACAATTGGATATACACCAATGCGCATTTTGAAGAAATTCAAATTCCAAAAGAGAACACATTAATGTAATATCTGAAGAGATATATTTTCTTTTAATGTTTTGGGGATTGTAATGCAGATCTTGAGCGTTGCTCTCATCTTTCGGTTGCAGGCATTTATTAGAATAAATGTAAAGTAGTTGTAGTCTTTAGTTTTGATAAGATACCTAGGGTTGTAGGAGGGAAAAACTCAAGAAGACTCCCTCGTATGTATTATATTATTCTAATTGAACCTTATAAGTAGAGAAGAGAAAAATAAGTAGAGCAAGAGAGAATAGGAGAGCAGAGAAGAACATATATTGTAGAGGTTGTATGAACAGATGGTTTTTTTTGTTGTAGACCATGTACATAAGCACTTGAATTAATATAAGAATGCTTTGATCCAGTTGTCTGGTGTATTTTATGGTTCATGCATGCATCTATTGAATGGTATGTTTACAATTTAATCCCAGTCTCTGTTATGAATTTGTTTCAATGCTATGAGTGTATGTGATTTCATGTTGAATGTATAAATTCCATGAGAAGAGTATAAGTTTAATTTGTTTCTCTTCCTGAGAGTTACTGCAAGGAGTGCAGTGAAAGTCCACAAGCACTGCATTGACAAGATTCTGAGTTTTACCTCAGAAAAAATTAGGAGAAATACCGTTGATCTTATACCAGCAGAAGTATGAGTATAGCATAGAGTCGTGTAAGGTGTGCATAGGCTAGGTTGAGTCTTAAAATTTTCCAACCCAAGGAAGTGGTTGAAGAACTTCTATTGCAAGGAGTGCGTGAATTTGGAGTTGTCATATAACCAGAGGTTATCATGAAGGCCGCAAGGAGTGTGAGAAACACTCCTTAGAATCCTAGAGTTTATAGCAAGAATCAAACTCTGGAAGGATAGAGACTTCGAAGAGTTTGAAGGAAGGATGAGGGTCGAAGACATCTCACAAAATCAAGTTCAGAAGGGCAGATGCCAAGTTATTTGGCAAGGAACTATCGAGAGTCTAAATGGATGGTGGAAATTCCTGGAGGGAGAAGCATCGATTTGCGCGGGTCGTTGGATCTCGTAGATATACGAGAAGGTTAAGGGCGAGAAGCACTCGACACCCAAAATCTCAGGAGAGATAGCGGCCGTCGATCGAAGGGAATATTGAGTCGTTGATCTCTTTCATGGAAAAGAGACTTTGGGAACTCGAGAATCAAGAGTTGGGGAGACAGAGGAAACCCACCTTTTAAAGCTACGATATGCAAACTGTCGATTCACAGGAGAAGATCTAAGCCATTATATTTGAAGGAGTGTCAGTTGTTGATTTGGCACTCATGAATTTCGAAAAGTTGGGAGTCGGGAGAGTGGAGGAAACTGCTACCCGGAATTTGTGATTTGTGAAGTCTCGACTTCGCGAAAGAAGAATTTGGACCGTCAGATCGTGGGAGGTTTAGGACCATTGATATGTGGCGAGGAAGTCATGAGTTCGGACTTCAAGAAAAGGGAGGAGAGATGCATCATAGATTCATGATTCGCGAAGCCCCGTAGCATTCAAAAGTTGGTCCCCAGGCCACAACATGAGGTCCCATCGATGGATGTATAGGGAAGGTGTTGACGCTTGTTAAGCCCTAACTCGGGGTTCAGGAGTTTGGAGGTTGAGGGAGTCAAGATTGGATCTCAACATAATACGTGGAGTCAGAAAATTAGAAACTCTTTTTTGGGTTAATTCAGTGGTCACATTGGTGGTCATGTGGAGTGGAGGATCACACCTAGTGCTTGTTCGCATGGGAAGATTATATGAAAGGACCTGTAGCCTTTAAGTGTTGAAGGTTCCAGCAGGGACCAAGGAGCCATTTTGGCTTGGGGAATTCAAAGATCCAAAGACTGGGAGGTTAGCAAACCCTGTTGAGTGGGGTCCTACGTCATCTATCCATAATTTCATCCAATCAATATTGTTTGCAATGTATAAATGTAGTGCATCCCACTCTCGACCAACTATATAAAAAAAGAATAAAAATTACTAATTAGAGTAAATATTAAACAATAGTTGATCACAAAAACTAAATAAGACTTAAATAAGTACAATATAGAAATAAATCAATAGTAATGAAAAGTATTATAGATATATACCATCCAATTACCTCTCAATTTCCTCATTCTACCTTTCTCAACCAAGACCTCCCCTTCAAATTTATCGTTGGAATTGAGATCCCAAATTTGAGGCACCTTCATGATTTTTGCTTATAATTTAGGAAGATACTAACTAATATACACCAATGATTGATATACCATATAACCCTCCACCATAGATCCCTTAGGATGTTCTCTCTATCTAACGAAATCCTTCAATGACTTCAAGTGTCTCTCCACCATCCACATTGACCTTGTGCATTGAAAAATGTCGGAGGTAGATACTTTTGCATTTCACACATTAGCCGAGGAATTTCACTCCTCCAATAGTCTATATGTTCTTTATGGATTTATTAGGATGACAACCACCTACACATGATATAACAAATCAGATCATAGGTTCAGCAACAACATATATACATTGAAAGTAAAACAGATGTTGACAAGTTGAGCAACAACGATTTTGCATATAAATCAATAATATTTACCTCGTGTATTTTCCAAGATCATATATAATTTGTTTTACGTTGTTGTCAAAGCTATTAGGGAGATATAGAGGTCAACATACTGTAACAACAAAGGGATCATTATTTTTTAGGAAAATAAAACCATATTATAATACTAAAAATTCATATATTTACCAATATAGAAATCTACGTCTAAAATAATTACCTTAATGAAGGTATGCTAGTCATGAGTTTTCACCCCACCAAATTCACCAAAATAATTACCTTAATGAAGGTATGCTAGTCATGAGTTTTCACCCCACCAAATTCACCTTTCTTCGTTAAGATATTCTTTATGTTTGAAGAAAATCCTTTGGGAAATTTAATTTTCCGAATGACCTCTTTTACAACATTGCTTTCTTGCTCTATAATTAACCATGGAAAACTATTTTGGTGTACTCCATTGCTACTTGAATAAATCACATTTTCTAGTGCATGATTGTTTTCCTGAATTTTAATCTAAAACACTAACCTCCGTTGATCTTCCGACCAATGATAACTATGTCAAAGTTGACCAAGTCAGTGAATTCAATGACCGTTAAACCATTTTCAAACAGGTAGTTGGCATCCTCTATATTCGTTGATAGATCAACAAACTGTCCTCTAGGTTTGTTGAAAGATCAACAAATATAGATGTGCGTCAGAAGTCCGATGTTCATGGGGACGCCCAAAAAAAAAAGATTAAAATTTTAATATTGTGTCATAATTTTTGACGATGTGATTGAATTAATCCTTATCATCGGAAGTTTTGGTCGAATTTTTTCCCCATATGTAGTAGTGGGTAAATTCACATATATGAAAATTCTATATTCCTAGATCTTTGAATATCCATGATGCATCACATTCGGATATTTGAAGCCCTTCTACCTACACATAATCTTAAACGACCCAAACCTACTAGTTGTTTTCTCCTCCTAGTTCTGACCTTCCATTTAGGTTCTAAGGGAGAAAATCATTACCTCCCTAAGAACACTAGGCTCAACCCTTATATGCCAAGGATAGCCATTCTCACTAATTTAGGTTTCATAGAGAACAAGGACTAGTAATTAAATCTAAGGCATACATGGAGCATAATTCCATGCATCCCTCTACTCATTTTCAGAGCTCTAGGATCTCTACCCAGGTTATATTTAAAGCTTGTTCTCAAACATTAAATCACCGGGAGATTTAAAACACATAAAATAAATTGTGAATTATAGAGCCTAGAAACATCTCCTCATTCATCAAAAAATTCCATGAGATTTTAAACAGTAAGGAAATAAGGGCATGTAGACAACATCCGTGGATTCATTTCCCTTCTCATTGATTTATGCTCCTTAACCATGCAATGCCGTCATTTGTACATATAATACAACAATAAGGCATAAAGAAAACCATAGTGAGCATAGTATCTGTAATAAATGGTTAACCAACCAACTGATTGAAGGTGAATGCTTTTCCATCCAACCATAGGCTCAGATGGAACAGGTCTTTGTAGTCTAGACACCCCCGTTCCAAGCCATGATACCGCTAGGGAAAAACTCTCGGGCTCTCAGATTAATTAGAAAGGTGAATTCCACTCTCCTTGACACAACTATTGGTTGAAAATCCTTACACACACCATGCCCAGTGCCTCCGTGAGTTTTATCAAATGCACTCTCAGCTCAGGTCAGGTTCAAGTTTCACACTAGTTCAATTAGATCAGCCATGCACACGGTTATTGCTTTGAAAATCATACCTATCTTCTCACAGATGGGTTCTCTCCCTATTCTCAACAGCCTCCACCCTTGCTTCTCTTTGTTTCCTTGCCTCATGTGTTTCTCCTCTCTTCCCCCAAGAAGGTTCTCTATTTGTTCTCCCCTTCCTTCTATCAGAAGGAACTTGTGGGGTCAAAGGTGCTAGTTGTGTACCTGGGCTAACAATTTTCATCTATCCAAACTCTTATCTTCATATCTCTTTATTGCAAGTGGTTGGTTTTTCGACTACCAACCCTTCTCATTAACTAATTTTCTTTGGAATCAGGAAAAGGGAAATACTTGTTATTTCCAAAAATAAATAATTCAACAAGCAAGCTTGTGTTCTTGAGCATGATGAACTCCCTCTAGGCACCCTCATTATTCCCTCCAGTGGTATCATGGCTAGTACCTATGCTCCACCCATCAGTCAATTGTTTGGCTTCTATATTACACATTTACATTGTTTACAAGCCACATCATAGAAATATTATCTCAATGTTGAGATAAACCTTATCTGATCATAATTAATTACAAATTAGATCAAGGGATTAAAAATGGGGTGTTAAAAAAGGAATTTAGATAATCCATGTTGGATTCACTATCATCCATCCTAATATTATACAACTTCTTCCAAATAAACAACTTGTTTACTAAGAACTTTGACTAATACAAATTCCTTAACTTATTCCACAACTTCTTTGCACTATCTTCTATAGATCCATCCAACAACACTGAATTTGACAAGCAAATAAACAACTTGTTTACTAAGAACTTTGACTAATACAAATTCCTTAACTTATTCCACAACTTCTTTGCACTATCTTCTATAGATCCATCCAACAACACTGAATTTGACAAGCGGAATTGAATCATACTTCTTTCCTTTCTTTCTAGCTTCTCCCACTCTTCTTTCCATGTACCTATAGGTTTTTTACCTAGATCACAGTGTATGAGGGTTAATATGCAAAAATACTCTATTTCTTTCTTTGGGTTGGATGATGATATGGTTAGGGAATTTTCTTAGCTTTTTCCTTCCGATCAAGTTGATTTTCAAAATGTTTTTAAGTATTTAGTGTTTTTCATTAAGACTAATGACTACGGGATCAATGATTAGAGGTGGTTAATTGAAAAAGTGGTAAACATAATAAATTTAAGGTGTAGTAGGTGGATGTCAAGAGGTGGGAGGTTAGTTTTGGTTAAATTTCTTATAGAGGCCATCTCAATATTTTGGACCTCCTTGGTCTATATTTCAAAGGATATTATATATATAAGGCTCACCCGTGTAATAAAGTCACCTTAGTAAGTTTAGGTTAAAAAATTAGGATTTTTCATCTTTTAGGGTTTTTGTCTCTCAAGCTCTGTATAAGAGTGAGGACCCTCATTGTAATTGTGTACTATTCAATAATAATCTCAAATATTAATTTTTTCTTATCACACAACAAACAATCTACTAATTTACACTTTTTTTAAAGTCCACAGTAAGTATTCCACCCTCCATTTATCCTTTTCTCGGCACTATAGTTCCAATTGAGCTTGTGATGATTATCAATTCCAAGATATTTCTATGAAGGCATTTCCTCCAATCTATTGTTTGCATATATGAAAGTGTCATAGGTGATATTTTTAGATTTGATTATCATAACCTTCATTTTTCTAGTGTTCATAGTCATACCCATACTAGAGTAGAAATCCTTGAGGATCCTTAGATTTTTATTGAGGTCACAGGGATTCCTTTCCATAAGAAAAATATCATCAACATAAAGAAGAAGGATGATGATTATGTCAACGAGAATCAGCCCTGTACAACCAACATTTTCCAACCAATATTCTCACTTATCAATGTATATGCCAAAGAGAGTAGGGGACAAAGGAAAACCTTGCTTGACTCCTATATTACAGTCAATTTCTTTCGACCAACCCTAAGTGTTCCTAAATTTGGCAATAACACTCTCATATAACCTTACTACAACAACTCTCAACTCAGAAGGAAATTTTAACTCTTCTAACCTATTCCAAAGGTTAGTCTCAAGCATCATGTCAAAATATTTTCTAAAATCAACGAAACAACAAAGGATATTTATTTTATTATTGCGACACTCCTCTACAATGATCCTGAGAATAACATGATGGTCCACCATTGAATGACAACCTCTAAAGTCAACTTGGCCTTTAGCTCCTTTTTCCCGACTTTCAATCCATATGTTGATCTTCTTTTCCATACTACTTTCGTATATCTTGATTAAGATGGGGCTAATCATAATGGTCCCATAATCAGAGGGATTAATTTTATCTTCTCTTTTAAATATAGGAACAATGAGGCTCTAATTCAAGGGTTTAGGGAACCCTTGCTTGACTACTAAATTGAAGAGCTTGTGTATGTGAGGGATGAGGATAGGCCCTCAAATTTTTAAGATTTCAGCTTGGTAGCATTCAATGTCGTTAACTTTCACTTTTGCAAGTCGTTTAAACCCATATTTTATGTCTTCTATAGAAAACACTTCATGCTCTGTATAAATGTTTGGAATGTTGTCCACAACAATAGGGGATTCAAAAATATTTTTGAGGTAGGAACTCTAGTGATTCAGAGGAATCGGATTATTTTGTTTTGCTTTACAAGCCAAAATTTGCCTCCAAAATATCTTAGGATCTAGCTTTGATATGTGTAGAAGATTCTCTTGATTTTTATTCATGTAATGTCATTTTTCTTTTTCTTTTAATTGGGGCCTTATATCTTTTTATCTTATCATATATTAAGGACTCATTAGAGGCATCCCTAATGGTTTTTCTACCAATTTTACACTTGTTGTCATACCAAGGGTTGGTCGTCCTATTTTTATTTTTATACAACACCTCGATAAAGAAGTTGTTAATAGAAGTAGATAGGGTTGTTGTAAAATTATTAGGATATTTAATTCACTATTTAAGTGCTTTAAGAAAAGTTTGACTTTATTTTTGTCAAAAAATAAGTGCCTTTGATTACCCTAGTTGTATTCCATGGAGCTTTTGTGCATGACAACATTCAGAGTTAGGGTTAAAGGTTATGATCAGAGTTAGGCTCATGGTAACCATTCAAAAATCTTAAGTATGAAGAAGTTTTCATCTTAATTTCTTTTCAATATATTGATATCTAAAAAAACTAAATTTAAACTAAATTTATATTAATATTTATCATTTTCTGTTTAATAATTAATAGTTGAAATAAAACATCATTATATAAACAACTGAATTCAAATATTCATTTATAAAAAATAAATCAGTCACCATTAAAGTAATGATGAAGAAAAAACAATATTCTCGTATTTATAAAGTTTTGGTTAAATGGTTGAAGTAAAAGGTTGCTATATACAAACAATGACGAGTTATGAGTTGCGGAGCAACAAGTCCCTGCCAAGAAGGCAGAAAGGGCGTGTTGTTCCACTGGCTGCATGTGCTAGTACGTCCATCAACCAAGTTACAATAAAGGGCATGTTGTTTGATTTCTATCTTAATTTCTCAACGTGTAGATTTTTACATGCCTTAATATGTTACTCTCCATGCAACCACAAGTTTGACATGAGTTCACTTAAGACCATGCAACCACAAGTCCTCACTTAAAATCTAACAAGTCAAGTCTGGCATGAATTCACTAAAGTATTTAATTCTTAAAAATATATGTAACTATCAAATATATTAGTTTTACAAGATTTCTATCTTAGTTTTCATGCAACCATAAGTCAAGTGTGACCAGAGTTAACTAAAATATTTAACTTTTGATATTTGTTTAATAATATTTCTATCTTAACTTCTTCATTTGTAGAAGTTTACATGCTTAATTGGTTACTCTCCATGCAATCGACATGAGTTCACTTAGACCAAAGAATACATGAGACAATATTGTTGAAGTGTTTTCAAAACTTCCAATTGACATTGAGAAAACTCT
>CBVK0103435813.1:6476-43345 GCA_900067695.1 Picea abies | reverse complement strand
GGAACAACGTGCAACATTTCATCTTTAGTCCATTGTGAATGTTGTTTCATTGATGTTTTGTTTTCTTTAATCTTGGGATATTAATATGTTGTGTAGATTTAGTCTCAAAGACATGTTATGTTCTATGATATTCATGCTATAGATGTCATTCATGATTTGTTGTTCCAGATGTTGTGACTGTGATCATCATATCAATTCTCATATCAAGATTTTTCTTTGATGTTTAGTTGATGAATGAAATGAATGTATTACGCAAAGATTTCTCTAACTATAATTATTTGCAATTATAATATCACAGAATTAATATGTGTTCCCTATTCTATTCTTAAATCTCGGCTGCCAATACATTCTTTGAATTTATTCAGGAAAATTTCAGTATAAGCCCATTGCAGATTTCTTTCATAGGCGGGGCAGTTGGATGCTCTTGATTCATATAGAGGCATGGATACATTTAACAAACTAATATCAGGTTATCTTCTCTTCTTCTAATTTTTGTCATTTTATGTATTAGTGAAACATAAAAGTTTAGATCGACTTTGACCATCTGTACATATTTGTTTCATAGTTTAGTTAATTCAAGTTTTGTTAGATTTATAATTAGAAAATAGAAAATATTCAATGTTCTTTCTTTATCTGCTTCTCAAAAAACAATCATCTTTACATTAATTTTGTAAGTTTCCATTAAAACTTCCAACCTGTATATTCTATCCATTAGTGATATTTTTATGCTTTCTTTCTTTGCTTAAATACATTTATGATAATTATATCAGAGTATATGTATATATTATAGTTTTAACATTAATTATTTTATTCCCTTTCCTTATTTTAGGACTTTATATTGGATAACGGAGCCATTAAAATCGTCAAAACAAGTTACACCAAATGGCATGGGTTATTTAGACAACCTCGGACCGGACTTGTTCTTCCAGTTGATGGCCTATCAAATTTTTCCATCAACAAATGGTGCTAGAAGGAAGGCCTGATTTCAATTGATGGCACGTGGAATTCCTAAGACTCCTCCCCCACACACTCGCTCCCCTATCGTAATGCCTAGTCATTCAGACAACACTGTTACGCTTGAAACAACAACTACCTCAAACGATAATCTTGATTTTCCCATTGAACCAGTGACACCATCTCCTCAAGGGCCGACGTATAAGAAATTGTTCGTCAGTCACTTATAAGGAAACATAGTGCCTTGGCCTATATCAGACAACATGGTAGGCCACTTAATCAACCCTTAGATTTCTATGATATCAGAGACCAACTTGAAGGCACTAGTATACTTTTAAATCCTTTAGGAGATAATACTACAGATCCTATCGAAACACCTACTCTCGGAGTTGGAGGATATGGTATCCCACCTTCTCCACCTGGTTCATCTCCATCCTCTGCGAGAGGAGAGTCATCTGACGAAGGCAGTTCCTCATCTGAAGCATCTCAACCTTATACACCACCAACACCCATGGAAAACCAAAACAATCCTGCAATACCTTGGCTCGATCAAGATGTCGTGGTTGTACCTGGACCTCAACACCCGTTTCCAAAACACCCAGAGAAATGGTTGCCGAAATTTGATCTGGATTCTAAGAAATCTATTGAAGATCACATAAAGAAGTTTATGTGGGCCATTAGACTCCGAAGTGTAGAGAATGAAGATGTAGTATGCAGACTCTTTCCTTATACATTCGAGGTAAATGCCTCCACGTGGTATTTCGCCCAACAACCCCAAACCATTTTCTCCTGGGATAAGTTTGAAACCTATTTCTTAGAGAAGTTTGGAGATGATAAATCGCTTGAAGTCTTGGTTATGGAGCTCTCCAACCTAAAAATGAACCCTAAAGATAAATTAAAAGATTTTAACCAAAGATTTATTACGTTAAATAATCGAATTCCCAAAGATTCAATGCCCACTGAAAGTATAATTGTTGCATATTACACCAAAGCTCTACACAACAACATAGAAATTTGGGTCAAAAGGTCTAAGAAGAACACACTACTAGAATCCTTTGAGGAGGCAAGCCAAATTGAAAAGGATATATTAAGGTTGAAAGATAATCTCAATAGTGAAGATAATCTCAATCCTTACTAAGCCTCCCCAAGACAAAAGTCATCATGAAACTTTAGACTTAGAAAGATTGCAGAAATCTTTCCAAAAACTATCAAATCAAGTCGTGGACTTGAAGAGATCAGCCGAGGAGGCATACTCAAGCAAAGGAAGTTTTAAACCTCCTTTCAAAAAATCTTTTCCTCCCAATCAGCCAAATCTGACCACTAAAGGTCTCAATTTCGAAAGCTTGCAGTAAGCTTTGCAAACTATTCTAGAAGCACATGATAATCCTACTTCTCCCCCTCCTGAAAGTTCTAAAGACGTAGTTGAGGAAGAAGTACTGGAAGAATAAGATTCATCTCCCAATATCTTCGGCCATTTATCTAACAGTATTTTCCAAGCAAACTTTGAAAATTTCCATCCTTAACACAAGAAGCAAAACACAAAGAAAACCTTCTTCTGAAGTGAGTAATAATATGCCTCCAAAATAGTCGAAACAAGATGAAATAAAAAAGAGTTTAGCAACCCCATTTTTAGAATATGACTAAATTGAAGATCTGAAAAAACTAAGGGCTAATATTTTTGTTTTCAAGATTTTGAAATTTCCTCTTGTTTTGCAGAAAATGCTTCAAAGTATCGCAGAAAACAGTAAGAACAATGATCCTAGCAGCAAGAAAACTGCAGAAATTAGTTTTAAAACAGCTAAAAAGATCCCTGCTAAAATGACATATGAACCTCCAGATAAAAGGGATTTAGCTGAAAAAACTGTATCAAATGATAAAACAATATGAGGGATAGCAGTAAAAAATCAGCAGAATTTTGTTGTTAACACTCGTAAAAACATCCCTCCTTTCTTATTAACTTTTGAAATTTTCAATAGGAATGTACATAATTGCATGGTAGACTCTAGTGCATCATCAAATGTGATGCCTTTATCCATTTGTAAAAAAATCAACGCAAAAGTTCAACCTTCTAATCTCAAAATCATCCGGCTTGATCGGACGAACGTTAAGGTAATCGATGAACTTAAGAATGTTCTGGTTAGGTTATCTTCTAATCCTAAGGTTCACCAAATTATTGACATCCCTGAAGTCCATGGTTTGTTTTTAAGAAGGGATTGGTCCAAACAACTGCATGGTTACTTTGCCACTAATTGGTCTCATTTGTGGCTACCAGAAAATGGACATCCTAAAAAAATTAGGATAAATCATGAACACTATCTCAAGCACACCGTGATGGATATAAATGATGCAAACGAACCATTTACTGCATCTCCTAATTCATTTGAAATGCAAGGAATGAACACCTTCTTTGGTAACTTCATGATTGAGATTTCCCCTTTCACTAATCCTGGGAAACAATCAAAACTTATGACCTGTACTCAGTGATGAACTTCACCAAGTGTATCAAACCCTGTCGATGAAGCTCAAATCTGGTCGTTATACTTTGACGGATCCAAATCCAAAGATGGAGTCAGTGCGGGATGTGTACTCATAGATCCTGTAAGTAATAAAAATTTCATTATCTGTCGATTAGATTTTGAATGCACTAATAACACCGTCGAATATGAAGCACTTTTACAAGGGCTTAGGAAATATTTGGATATGGACGTATGAAATTTAATTATTTTCGGTGATTCAGAAATCATGGTCAAGCAGGTAAGAAACTCTATACACTGCTTTTCACCACATCTGAAAAGTTACCAAACTGAGGCATGGAGTTTAATTCAAACATTCTCAGCATTTAACATAAATTCCATTCCTAGACTAAGTAATTTGGAGGCTAATATATTGGCAAATGTTGCTTCTAAACTATTGCCTACAGACTGCCTTTCTCCTAATTCATTTTCAATCGAATTGTTGTTTAGGCCGTCGATCTCAGACAACATCACCAATTGGAGAGTGTTCGACGATGACCATCAGATCATCATCTTCTTGCATATGGAGGACACCTTCCAAGGTGCAATCATTGATGAGGGAACTCATGATGAAAACCTCTGCAACTTCATGGTAATATCATATCCTAGATCTTTTGAATAGACATTCGATATGGTAAAATATATTCCCATATCCGTTGTAATACTAGAGAATTTTTATGACTTGCATGATAAGTTTAGAGGGTTACTTAATTGTAAAATGAACAGTTTTTCTTTGACTTATGAGACGGTAAATTTAGGGACTAAGGAAAATCCTCAGAATATTAATTTGGGAATGGGATGCTTCGAGCAAGAACAATCTGCCTTTATTAAATTGTTTAAATAATTTAAAGACATTTTTTCCTAGACATATGATGATTTGAAAACATTTGACCCTAATATAATACAACATGTCATCCCCATGAAACTACAAACTCATCCTTTTCAGCAAAAATTAAGAAAGATGCACTCCAAATTAGAACCCACTGTCAAGAAAAAACTGAATAAACTACTAAATAAAAATATAATTTTCCCGATGAGACACACACAACGGGTATCTAATCTAGTTCCTGTAAGGAAGAAAAATGGTGAAATTTGACTCGGTGTCGACTTTCCTAACTTGAATCGAGCGTCTGATAAAGAAAACTATCTCGTTCCTCCAATGGAACAAATCCTTTAGCAGGTATCTGGTTTAGAAAGACTATCTCTGCTAGATGGTTTTTTGGGATATAACCAGGTCCTCATGTCTCCCCCAGATCAGCTCAAGACCACATTTCTTATCCCATGGGGGACTTATGCCTACAGGAATATGCATTTTGGGCTCATAAATGTCGAGGCCACTTTCCATAGAGCAACGGACATTGCCTTTCATGGTCTCGTAAATCAATCAGTAGTGGTTTATCTTGATGACGTTACCATTTTTTCTAAAATCAAGAAAGATCACTTATCTCACCTTAGGATTGTCCTAGAACGATGTCGCAAGTATGGCATATCTCTCAGCCCTAAGATATTAGTCTTTATGGTAGAGAAAGGAAAATTACTTGGGTTCATGGTATCCAAATATAGAATGATTATTGACCCAGAAAGAACCCAAGCTATTTCTAAACTCTCCCCTCCCTCTTCCAAAATATCCATGCAATCCTTTTTAGGAAAAATTAACTTCATCAGAAGATTTGTCCCAAGCTTCTCAGAAATGGTAAGGATTTTATAGAATTTAATTAAAAAGGATGTTAAGTATCGTTGGGGACCCCAAGAAAGTCAAGATTTTGATTCTATTAGAAAATAAATAATAGAAGCTCCTTCCTTGATGAGCCCGGATTTTTCCCAAGATTTCACTCTTTACACTTTCGCCTATGATCGATCTTATGTTGTTGTGTTGACACAAATGAATGATGAAAGAAATGAAATACCCACTGCCTTCATGAGCTCAGCCTTCAAAGGAGCATATCTAAATTACCCAACTAGAGATCAACAGGTGTATGCTATTTTTAAAGAAGTGAAACACTTCCGGTCATATCTGCTGAAATCCAAAACTAAAGTCATTGTCCCTTACCCCGCTGTGAGAAAATTGTTAGTAAAAAAGGAATTAGGTGAAAAGTGGGAAAATTGGATGACATCCTTATAAGAATATGACCTCGAAATAACCCCTGCACAAATTGTTAGAGGTCAAGGCTTGTGTAAACTAGTCGTTGATTCAGTTAAAGAACATGAAAATCAAATTAACACTCTAACTGTAAATCAACACAATGGAAAAGAAATCAGTTGTTCACAAGTTGTTGCTAATTCTTGGTATGATGATATCAAATTTTATTTAACACATGGATCTGGGCCTCGCTATATTGATCCTAAAAATAGAAGAGCACTAAGATTAAAATATGCATCTTTCCAATTAATAAACAATGTATTGTTTCGAAAGAATTTTGACGGTGTTCTTATGCGTTGTTTGGAAAAAGATGAAGAAGAGAAAGTACTATATGAACTTCATGTAGGTGAAGCTGGTGGAAACTTCAGTGGAGACACCACTTCTCACAAAGTGTTGAGAGTTGGGTACTATTGGCCCACGTTATTTAAAGATCCTCATGCTCTGTTTCGTAAATGCATAACCTTCCAAAAGGTTGTTGGACGAGTAAAAAAGGAGGCATTCCTTTTGTAGCCTGTTACTATAGATTCACCTTTTCAATAGTGGAGTCTTGACGTCATAAGACCAATTAACCCTTCTTCCTCACAACAACACAAATATATCATTAAAACAATGGATTATTTTACCAGATGGTCTGAAGCTGCACCTTTAAAAGTGTTAAACACAAATCAGGTAGTATCTTTCCTTAATTTGAATATCATTACTAGATCCGGCATTCCTGAATGTTTAGTCTTTGATAACAAATCTTATTTCTCATCCCTGGATATGAATGTATTAGATTTAGAAAAAGGGATTAAATTGAAACATTTTTCTAGCTACTACCCCCAAGGAAATGGTCTGGTGGAATCAACAAACAAAAATTTGATCAAGATTATCAAGAGGACAGTTTCTAAAAATCACAAGAACTGGCACAACGCACTATTTAATGCACTCTGGGATGACAGAGTGACACCAAAAGCCTCTATTGGTAACTCCCCTTTATTCCTTATCTACGGGAGATAAGCAATCCTACCTCCTCATGTTTTACTTCCATCTCTGCAATTATCACAGAAATCCCAAGAAGAGGATTTCCCTCCTCTGGAAAATTGAATTAATGCCTTGTTAAAAATGGAGGAAGTGAGAGCAGAAGCGAAGAAGAAGTTGGATCAGCATCAACAAATTATAAAAATCTAGTTTGATTCAAACTCCTCTTTAGATAGGAACTTCAAGGTGGGAGACATGGTTCTCAAATGGGATAAACCCCACGAGGGAAAACGGGAACACACCAAGTTCCAGAATTTGTGGTTGGGATCATTTGTAATCTCTGAAAAAATAGGTCCTAGCTCTTTTCGCCTGCACAATTTAGAGGGACAACCAGACACTTTCCTAGTGAATGGCCAAGCCCTCAAAATATACTTCACCTAATAATACTAGATCCACCTCTTTGTACATATTTTTGTTTTTGTTTTAAATTTCTTTTCTGTTTCTGGATTTTTCTTCTTTTCATTTTTCTTTTTTTTGTTTTGTTTTCTGAATAAATTTATTTCTGTGTCACCATTTAGTTCATGAAAGGAAACCAGAATGTCTCATTATAAAGAAACACTCATGGCCATTCCAAAGTATCATTTCTATAAATTGGTAAAACTCAGACTAGCAAAAGAAACTTCTTGTTCAGAATAGTCTTTCTGGTTTCACTTTATAATCATGAGAAGATACGATCATCATTAAAGCTCTTTACATTGTCCCTGCTTTTAAAGAAAACAAATTAAGTATGCCTTCCTATCCTCAAAAAGTTATTCTTATCAGAAAACTAATTTCAGATCATGATGGAGGTCGTCAAGGAAAAAATTAAGTTGGAAAATATCAAGTGTTTCAGAATATGAAATTTTCTGCATCACCCCTCTCTTCTGAAGATCATAAAATTTATGTCAAACTGTAAATAACTTCTAGAGAGCTATGGGAAGTGTCTGTAAACCCGTCGGGATACTGAAAAGGTCTGTAGGAAGCAGGTAAATACATGCATGATGCCAAGAAAACTTTTTCAGGGTACTGAACAAGTCTACTGGGAGCGAAGCAATGTCGGGTTCAAAGAAAATTATCAGGTATAAATTTTGATATTAATCGAAAAATGTCCTTCATATTGAATTGATAATTATTGGACAGGGTAGAGGTGTCATAGTGGGTTAATTGACATCCGTGTTGAGTCTATGGATGTCTACTGGTAGCAGCATCCCTATCAACAATATCAGAGTCATTGGCTTAAATATCATCTCTCTCATAATTAAAACTTGTCACCAGATTGCATTTGGAAAAAAAGACATCTGACACTAGACTATGTGATGTTTTTGAGTTTGATTGGGATGCTTGACTTACTATCGACTGTTCTTTAATTTTCAACCATGCTAATATGTCCTAACATGAATTCTCTGGTGATGTAGAGATAACTACTTTTCCTAGTAAGTCGCCACTGTTGGCAGTCCTACACAATTTCACTATTTGAACAAAAAAAGACACTTTTTGTAGCTGCCTTCACCTCATCTTGTAAATATTATCATTTGGATATGATCACTGGAATATAAAAAAAGTTGATTAATTCTTTAAAATTTGTAGTTTTGTTTTGTTTCATGTTTCATTCATGACTGAAAGCATGAATCAAACATGAAAACATAGTTTCCTATTATATTCCTATTCAAAGCATTCTTTTAAAGGGTCATTATGCTTATATCCATTCTATATCTAACACTTGAGTGACCTACCTTTTGAATTTTTTGACTATTGATATGATTTCTATGTATTTAGTTGGTTTGCATTTGATTTGTTTGCGTTGATATATTTAAACCCTTTTCAAAAAACTATGGTGATGCTAGTCATCAGAATTAATGCGCAATTATCGTACCTTGTACTTAATCCTTTTGCTGATAGAGTAAATTAATAAGATTTTCATTATGGGTTGAGGGTTTTTTTCATGCTCTATATGTGAGGTTTCCATTACCAGGAGTGCTCAAGCCTCAATGACCAAACCCTCAATTTTTATACTATGATTGGGAAGGGGTTTCGCTTGGTTTGTTTTCATTTTATCGGCTCAGATTTGTTCCTTTTACTCCTTCCATATAAACCCAGAGCTATCTTGAGTCACCCCTGTTACAGTACAGTCATATTTTTAATGGCTCTTGTTGTCTGAATAGAGCCAAATGGCTCTCAAGAATTGTTATCTCATGATTATGTGGTCAAAGATTTAAAAGGTCAGGGTTGGGATGCCTTCATCCAAAGGTTCTAAGGGTATAACCTTTGTGTGGCTAAGGAATTTGTGCAAATGTTTGATGGGTATAGGGAAAAAATTGGAGATATCTTGTTGGAGGTAATTGAATAGTTTGTTAGTGAAGCTATAGGGCTTCCATGCACCGGTGAGAAGTGGTTCAAGAACTCAAAAATCGAAGAAGCTCCATGGATACTCTTCATGACCTCTAGGAAAATCAATTGTTGTGAGAAAGGTATCCCTATTTCTTTGATTAAGAATAGGTGGCATGGTCTTCTATTGATCCTTAAACAGTTTGTGACCTGTGAGGGTTGTTATGGTCTAGTTTTTATCTATCATATACAGTTTCTTATGCAATTCATAGGTTTTCATTTGAATGTGCCTTCCTATTTTCTAAGAAGCCTGTACAAGATGTCTAAAAGGTATAAAAAATAGAGCCTCGACTCTAGCCTTTTCCACCACAGCTTGATCAAAATTCTGTTAACTCACCACTTGACATTGAGGTGATTGCTGGGATGGATTTTTAGTGAGAAATGGTTTTGTTTCTACCATTCCTATAGAAGGCCCTAATTCGGGTGAACCATTGGCGGAAAACAAAATTGACACTTTGAATAATGAGCCTGATACAAACCCTCTAGACAAGGTAATGTCCAGTCAATCCCAACATGAGAAACAGGTTGTTAGTTTTGAGTTGAATGATCCTCCTGTGCCTAAGTTGGATACTGTCCATAACACCACTGTGAAACCATGTGTCAATGAATCTTGCAAACAATCAGAAAAAACACACACAACGTTAGGGTTTCAAAATAAAAGATCTGGTCGACTGATTTCGAGAAGGTTAATAAATCAAACTAAACCTCATTTGATCTCGATCGACCCGATCAAGGTCAATGAGGTCTAAGATCTCAAAATTGAAGATTTCCTGGCAGAAGAAGATCCAAATCACCAAAGAACTGATCCTACTCAACTATATGAATTTGTTAATAATCTTCCACCATGTCTCAAGGGAAATGATGGGTTCACTGGTATTAGGATTGGTTAAGGGGACGTAATAGGTATTGTTGACACAACCAGACTTGACTCTACACTTCGCCAACATATCACTCCTCCTGCACAATGTGAGGTCTGCCTACATTGGATTGAACAATATTATACTAATATTCCCATCCTCCAAGCTTGTATTAAAACACTCACAACTCACAGTGAATTACTGATAGAAAAAAACCGTGACCTCAGAGAAAACGAGGAGAGACAAGCTAAACATCTTAAAAAGACATGTAACATTGTGACAAAAAACACAGACAGTGTTAATGCCATACTCAATTCCAATCTATTCTGATCCATGTTTAGTCGTTGGTTGAAATGGTAAAATGGTTTTTCCCTCTTATTACATTCATGTTATCTTTTTTAATCAAATCGGTTTAAAATTAGAGTTTTTTTACCAAGATAAGACTGGCTACAAAATCTTTCGATTCTGTAGCCAAGTCATTTTTAAATAAAAAAATTAGTAATTAGTTGTTAATAAATTATCTAACTTGTTCATGTTTCATTTTTCAGTTCATGGTAGATCTTGATGTTGATTTTCTGAGGTGGAACATGTTTGATTTAGATGATAGTATCTCTTTCCTGATTATTTTGTAAAGAAATAAAAACATTATTAAATTTTGAAAATAAACAATTCATTTATGAGTGGTTGTATGCCCTCCATTTTTATAATATTTTGATCTCATGAGATCTGATCCTATCCTAGGAGATAGGAAGATTAGATCTCAAAACACTTTAAATACTCTCCATTTTGTAAATGAAGGCATCTTGGCCTGGAACCAATTATGGACGAACGATTTTTCAGGACTTAATGGAACATCGCACAACATTTCGGCTTTAATCCATTGTGAATGTTGTTTCATTGATGTTTTGTTTTCTTTAATATTGGGATATTAATATGTTGTGTAGATTTAGTCTCAATGGCATATTATGTTCCATGATATTCATGCTATATATGTCATTCATGATTTGTTGTTCCAGATGTTGTGACTGTGATCATCGTATCAATTCTAATATCAAGATTTTTCGTTGATGTTTCGTTGATGAATGAAATGAATGTATTACACAAAGATTTCTCTAACTATAATCATTTGCAATTATAAGATCACATAATTAATATGTGTTCCCTATTATGTTCTTAAATCTCGGCTACCAATACATTCTTTGAATTTATTCAAGAAAATTTCAGTATAAACCTATTACATATTTCTTTCTCAGGTAGGGCAGCTAGATGCTCTTGATTCATACAGAGGCATGGATACATTTAACAAAATAATATCAGGTTAGCTTCTCTTCTTCTAATTTCTATCATTTTATGTATTAGTGAAATAGGAAATTTCAGATCAGCTTTGACCATCTATACATCTTTGTTTCATAGTTTAGTTAATTCAAGTTTTGTTAGATTTATAATTAGAAAACCGAAAATATTCAATTGTTCTTTATTTATCTACTTCTCAAAAAACAATCATCTTTACATTAATTTTGTAATTTTCCATTAAAACTTGCAACCTGTAAATTATGTCCATTAGTGATATTTTTATGCTTTCTTTCTCTGCTTAAATACATTTATGATAATTATATAAGAGTATATGTATATATTATAGTTTTAACATTAATTAGTTTATTTTATTTCCTTATTTTAGGACTTTAGATTGGCTAACGGAGCCATTAAACCCGTCAGAACAGGTTACACCAAAAGGCTTGGGTTATTTAGACAACCCCAAACCGAACTTATTCTTCTAGTTGACGGTATGTCAAATTTGCCCGTCAACAACTTATTTAATGAGTTATGCCTTACTTAATTCCTAGTTGAGTTCATAATTAGAAATTTCCAAAGGCAAGATTCCTTACTAAATTGAACATTCAACTATTTCTTTACATTTCCCCTTTTCCTTAAGTTTCCCCCTTTTGCTTTAAGTTTCCTATTTCTTTTAATTTTCCCCCTTTTTCCTTTTTAACTAAAAATCAATTTAGAAAGTGTAGATAAAACAACTATTTACCCTTTTTCTTATTTAATTAAAAATTAATTTATCAAGTGTAGATGAAACAATTATTTACCCTCTTTTATTTTTCACTAAAATTAAATTAGTAAAAATAGGTAAAAAAAAACAACCATTTCCCCTTTTTCTTTTCAACTAAAATTAAATTAGTAAAAACAGATAAAAACAACCATTTCCCTTTTAAAAATTTTATTCCTCCATTATAATTTTGACTTTAATAAATAAATTTGAATTTCTTACCCCCCTTCTTGTTACATGTTTATTTATTATTATTATTATTATTATTATTATTATTATTGACCACATGTTCTACTTAGACCTAGATGTTGGCATATTTTACAGGAAGAGTGTGCTTGTCATTGATGGAAAGAACAACAACGAGGATGGAAAATAGGAAAAGCATAAGCTCAAAGGAGGAGAAAACAGTATGCAAAGATCAAAGCTTGGAAGGAAAAGCATAAGCTCGGGGTGAGAAGCCTCAGTAGTTGTCTGATCAATAATTTGACCATGTTGATCATATCATTTTACGAACATTGGTCATATCAGTGACCGTGGGCTTAAGGATCATTGGAGGATCATGACCTTTGGATCTGCAAGACAGATCAATGGTAGGGATGAATTGCGGGGAGCGAAAGGAGAATTAAATGACTCACTAGTTCTAATCCCGCAATCATTCTAGAACGTCAGATCTCATAGACTCGAATATCGATGATTGTGATTGATCCAACAAACGATCAGTTTAAGTCATATCAAGTCATGACTGTGGATGCACAATCGCCAAATCAATGGAAAGGATATAATGTGGAGATCAAAAGGAGAATTAAACGACTCGCTAATTCCAATCCCTCAATTGGTTTAGATCGTCAGATCTTATAGACTCGGATATCAATGACTATCATTGATCCAACAAGCCATCATATTAAGTCAGATTGAGTTGTGGCCATTAGATGCGTAATTTCCAGATCAACGACAGGGATATATTGCAAAGGAGAATTAAAGATCGTGCTATTTCCAATCCCACAATTACTGAGGATCGTCAAATCTTATAGCCTCAAAGATTGATGATTGTGGTTGACTCACCAACGCTGCACAACTTCAAATTGCAGAGTTTTGGTTATGAGTTAAATCACTCACAAGTTATGGCTCCGCAATCATCCTTGATCATTGATCTTCTTCAAGTGTCTTCACAACCGTTGGATCACATTTTAGTGGAAGGATGAGATAATCTAAAATGGATGAGAGTTTGATTATCCGAATGCCCGTCAGTTGTCGGATCAAACCCAAATTCTCATTAGTCGTTGGATCACTTTGAGTGGAAGGATAGGATAAGCAAGGTAAAAGATCTAAGATCTCACTTATGCGAATACCTATCAGTTGTCATATCAATTCAAGTGGAAGGACAGGATAAGATAGAAAAGTTTCACCATAGATAGATCGAGCCATCAATATAAGAACATGATTGAAAAACATCATTCACTTCAGATATAGAGAGGCGAGGAGGTTACACTCTGAAATATTTGAGATTTGAAAAACCCGAAGCCCGAAGAGCTGAAAATTTGAAATGAATAAGGACCATCGGATATGGAGAACATACGATGACTGTTAGATTAGGGAGATCTACGTCAGCATATTACATCAACAAACTTCGTCTGCAAGGACATGTGGCAGACCACATCGGCAAAGGACATGTAGCGGACCATGTCAGCAAAGAACATATATGGAAGACCACGTTAGCATACCACGTCAGCAAAGAACATATGTGGCAGACCACGTCAGCAAGGACACAAATCTTCCGATCTGAAAGATCACTTCAGGTGTATTTGCATCTGTCGATATACTCTAGTGGAAGGATAGTGTAAGTTGAAATCTTTGAAGTTTGGAGACCCGAAGGAGATATTGATCATCGATCTTATGTCGAGTGCACTCTCAACCATTGATTAAGATACAGTGGAAGGATAGCGTAAGTATAATAGTTGAATACCTAGAGTAAAAGGTGTCCATCCATCTCAATGGTTGATTAAGTCTTGGTCATCAGATTAAGACCTGTAAGAATCAAATATAACAATTGATCCGTTTCCGCAAAATAAATGTAAAATGTCCAATCTCTTCGGGAAATCTGATTCGGAAGTTTTGAAAGGTTTCAAACCCAAAGGTTCTGAAGGGTGAAATGTCGAAGTTACAACAGTCATCCATTTCAGGAGATTGGATAGTGACCTTTGAATTGATAAGTGCTCAAGCACTCGTTACGACAGTCATCCATTTCAGGAGATTGGATAGTGACCTTTGAATTGATAAGTGCTCGAGCACTCGTTAAGCCTAGCATCTGGTCACCTCCATTGGTCATGTGAGATAAGATATTTAAATAAGATATAATCCAAAGACGTTGATCAAACTGAATCTGATCGAAGGGTTACTATTTCATCTTGTGATTTCTTGATCAATTAGGATTCAGTTACACTAACTGAATCATTGTTCCTGAGAAACTGAATCATTCATTCTTGAGCATTGGAATCATGCCTCTTGAGCGTTATGAGTTTCTTGAAATGAGTGTTCTGAGATTCCTGAAATGATTGTTCTGAGATGGTCGATTTAGGCGTTGGAGATGGGAGTTTAATGATGGATGAGAACATGAATAAAAGGATAATGTTGTGATAGAGAGAGGTAGTTGTTTCTGTGAAAAACAAGTTGAACCGTATGTAATGGAGAATACAACATGAACATAAAGAGATAGAACAATGAAGCATGATCTGAGAGAGGAATAAAAATTCAAGGTGCGCAAGCAGAGATAGAGAAGAAGAACAGAAAGTGTAAGAATATGCCAGAAGGAAGACACTAATGCAGGCAAAGAAGAGGAATGTAGCAGAATAGTGATGAGACTGGTAATCCATTGATTAATACTATATCACTGTAATGAATTTCAATAACAAATATTTATATCTAAGTGTGGTAGGGAGGTGCTACGAAGGACTGTTGTCCTCAGAGTTTCAAGTGGGTGCTTGAACACAGAGAATTGTAGCTTCCATCTGGTGAAATCCAGAAAAACCAGGGTGGAAGGGTGATGCAAGGGAGAATGATTGTTCTATGTTACACAGGTTGGTGCCTGTGTGAATGGAGGTTGGTGCTTCCATCCAATTGGTGTTGGAACACTCAAGGAGTTGTTGCTTCCTTCTAGTGGGTGCTAGATAAACCAGAGAGTTGGTTCTCTCAGCAAGTTTCATCTCATAAAACAAAGGTGGTAGCCTCAAAAAGAGTGGGTGCTCATAAGAATGATAACGTACACAATATAAAGAGTACTTATCATATTAAGAAGAAGAGGTTTTCTCCCTTTATGGGTTTCCTCAAGAATATATGTCTCTGTATACTTCATGTGTATAATTGATGTTGAATACTATATTGCTTACTTCCCTAAATTATTTTGATCATCATTAAGTGTTCTGTAATGATATTAAAATGGGTATAATTGTTTAAGCATAGTAACAATTGATTCACCCCCCCCCCTCTCAGTTGCTTAACACTATATTTTAATTTCAATAGGCTGGGTGACATTTTTATTAGGGAAAATTGTTTTTAAATATTACTTATCACATCATTCATTTTAAGGCCGACTAGATTTATTCACTTACCAGTTAAAATCACAATGTGTCCTTCAGGACGCACTAGGTGCTCCAAGGGTGCCACTCGCCTCTTTTTGTTTTCCTTGCGTGACGTGCCCTTTAGGACACACTACATGCTCCAAGGGTGCCACTCACCTCTTGACTGACTTGGTAGACATCAAACCCCTAGAGTCAATACTCCACCAGGTGATCTTATGGGAGACTAAGGGACTCTAAGGAATAATGCCCTTTCCTTATTCCGTGCCCCTTAGAATCATCATGAGTGATTGTCACATTCTTCCCCCACTATATCATGGGTCTTCTCAAACTAGGTCATCGTTAACCTACATTTCGAGCCATGAAGAGAGTGTTGTTCCTGAGTCTGTACTTAAGGCTTAAAAGTACAGTGTCAAGGCATCCGAAAGTATATTAAATATTTATAAAAAGGATTATGCTAACCTTCGGTATAGGAAACTAATGAGGATTTCTACGTTCTCGTTGTCTAGCTTCCAACTGTTCCTGGGTAGTAATATCTTGTTCAATGGCTGCCCATGAATGTTTCAATTCCTCCTGGGTGTTTGCAGTTTTAAGGATTGTGTCAAAAAGATTTAAATCGATATGTATTTGATTAGATAGTCCAGGTTGAATATTTGGTTGAGTTGCTGCAGGGACAGTCATTTGAGGAACAGTACCAATATGGAAATGATTTAAACAGAAGATTTCAATGCTATTTCGATTTGGCTTAAAATAAAGAGAAACTTTTGCATGAAGAACGAAATAAGAATGCAAACTGAAGGCCCTTTCCCGTAACTGTATTATTTTAATGAAAAGATGTGGGGTGAGAGAAAAGCGTTTAGCTATAGATAATGTAAGTTTACTGTCAATAGAAAACTCACACATACATAGAAGAAGAAATCGACATAGAAATAATTGACATAGTGTAAATAAATATGAAATTCTGTAAATGTAAATTGGTCTTACACCTGCTAATAGTTGGTGCAGAGGAAAGACAAGAAACAATTACAAAAAAATGAAATCCTTTCACTATAGTAGTGGTCGTACTAAATTATAGTGATACACATCAATTATGAAAAGTGAAACGAAATGAAACAAGAAACATAACAAAACAAACTTGTAACACAGTCGTGACGGAATCGGGAATCTTCAAATTTGCTTGTATTAACTTCTCGAATGCAAAAGCTCTATTACAATCACTACCAAAAATTCCATCCTCTTGTTCTTCTTTTGGTCCTCCTATTTATACAAATTTTCCCCCCTTTTTAGAAACATCAATGGTTTCATAAATGTTGTTACAAACCAGAGGAGCGAAATCACTCCACCTCTCCTACTCTATTTTCAAAAGGTGCTTGTCTTTGCGTGATTCGGTGCATATGATACATTTGTTCACAAACTGAGATACAAGCTGTGAAGGCTCCGCTTGACAGCTAGGAGGAGCGAAGTCATTCCACCTCTCCTACTCTATTTTCAAAAAGTGCCACGTGCTTGTCTTCACATGGATTCGGTGTACATGATACATTTGTCCACGAACTGGGACACAAGCTGCGAAGGTTCCACTTGACAGATGGCCTCGGAAAAATAGCACTCTCGGGCTAACTGTGGAAGTTAATTACCCATTTGTGCATCAATGATGTCAAGGGCACTAAGTTGTGCGCTAGGTTGAATCAAATGTTCATCAACTTGAGCCATGTCTACCCTGTCCATCTTAGAGATTTCCGCTGACTCTCTCTCATTCTTCTCCTTCACGTCAAGGGAAATCTGATCTACATTCACCTGCCTTAGCGTCTCTGAGTCACCTCCACTCTCCATCCCTAACAGCTCACCATCCATAGCATTGAAAGCTTCTTCTAATGACTTGGTCACTTTCTGGGCCTGTTCTTTCCTTAAGGTAATATTATGTTCCCAATCTTTTAACAAAATATTACCTCTAGTTTGTTCAGTGATGGTGAGTCTGGGAGAACCTGCTAAAAATCTGTTGTTAGTAACTATCACTGCCTCTTGAAAGGCGACCCGAGAAGCCTCTGCGTTCTTTTCTTTGACGATCAGATTCTCAGAAATCCGATGCATTAACAGGCAATCTTCTCGAATCTCTCCGACTTTGTCAAGCAGACTCTGTTGTGCAGAAGAGATTTTTCTCTGAATATTGATCGCTCGGGATTTAAAAATCTCGATGTCGATCATCTTGCTTTTAGTGACCTCTAACTGAGCCTGCAGCTCTATGATCATACTCCTCTGCTGACCCGATTGTATCCGACCATCTCGGATCACTGAATGCGCTTGTTCCAACTTGGTTTTGAGGACTTCTATTTCTTTTTTATCGGCCAATCGGGCCAGTTCTATTTCTCCACTCGCCTGACTCTTAGTGCTTTCTGCGGCCGAAGCTACTCAGGCTTCGAGATTCTTGATCAGGCGATTCTTTCTCTTGAGCTGATTTTTCAACTTCGCGACCGAGAATTTATTCGTCCATGCATACGCTCCTAGTGTTCCTGCTATCTCTGTGGCGAATTCATCACTCCTCTTGTTTTTTCCATCTGTCATCACTTTGAATTTTTTAGCAGTCGACCCTTCCTCCTGGTTGAACTCCCTTTTCACAACTGCTTTTCTCTTTTTTTCGAAGAAGAACTCATTGGGAGGAAGTTCTTCTGCTCTGATGGACCTTAGCTCTTCACCGAAAATCCATCCTTCTTCTATATTTCCTTGCGTTGACTGCAAAGGGGTGACAAAAGTGATGGGTTCCCTGATCTGCTTTGCTGCCTTTCCTGGTGTGACGACTGTGTCCTGTTCCTTCAAAGGATCAGAGGTCTTAGTCTCAGTTTCTGGATTCTGGGTTTCTGGCGGGTCTGTGTTTCTTACTTCCACCTCTGAACTCTGTTCCTTGGGTGGTTCCATAGTCTCTTTTTCTGCTTTGAAATTCTTCCCATGCTCCCCTTCCTGCTGTTTTTTGGGGTTAGAAGTTTTCCCCTCAGAACTTTCAGTCTCCTTCTCTTTATCCTTGGAAATACCCAAACCTCCTAGCACAACGCGGAGACATCTTCGTCTATGCTCTTGAAACTTTAAAACATAGGCCATGTCTTCGGGTGCTAAAGATCGAATTCGAACTAACACTTCCCCATAAGACCTCACCCCTCGGAAAATATCATCCGAGGGTGAACACTCGTGTTCAAACTTCTTAAACCCACAATTTGACAAATGGGTGCTTACAACTTTCTGAGGATCATGCTTTTTATACTCAATAGAGACCAGACTCAAGTCTTCTAAGGTTGCAGCCTCAGCTTTAGCATGTCCAAAATCCAATAAAGAATAAGAATTTAGCCGGACTGGGAAAAACGGCCATACCTTCTTTGATGATGCTTTGAGCTCTTTACTCACTCCGCCAATCACTGTTTGTCGGGCAATCTCGTGACATGCCAGCTTGTCGGGGATGAACAGTGGTAGCGCAAGCGAGGGAACAGTAGCTCCGAAAACTCTGAAATAGGAGAACTCTGCTTCTACGTACCAGTCTGCGATAGTACTCAGATTTGCAGCGATGCTATCCGAGATGTGAGGTGGTGAATGACCAAAAATGGCGATGTGCAGGGGCACCATCACCCAGTTGAAAATCTCGTAAATAAATTTGTTGGCTTCATTTTCCCACATTTTGTCATGATATTCATGCACAGTTTTTTCTTGGGTTGGACTCCAAGCCCAATTCATCAAAGGGAAAGGTGTCATGGAGCATATCGCGTCCATGATATACGCAGATATGAAGTATGCGGATGGTCCCCCGGCTGCCTTTTGCTCCCGATACTCTGTGACCCTGTTGAACAAACTATCCGAGAGTATCTTTGCCCAATTAAATGAGAAACCTTCAGCTACCCGAAAGATGAGAGGTACCCATGCAATGTAGAAATGCATTGTATCCTCTCTTCCAAAAAGTCGACATGTCATCATTGCCACATACATATAATGTGGCTCCAGCGAAGCAATTGAATACATGCCCTTGTCATTCGCTCTGAATGTCGCAGAGCGTGAAACCCAATCTTTTATCAGACCAGGCATGGTTTTGTCATATTGTTCGCACTCCTTCTTTTTGAATTCCTCCAAGAATTCAACATTATACGTGTATTCAGCAGTTGTTGGTAGCTTGTACATGGTTTGGATATGGTCTGGTCTGAAAGTTACGACTGTGGTCCGTTGGTCGCTTATGATAGTCCTGGTGGGTAGGTCTATGTGATCCAATGCCCATCGGATCATGTCGTAGTATAGGAGCAACCGTGGTCTGGTTGCAACCAGGTGCATTCTCGACTGAACAATTGTCTTGTATTTAGTGTTCAGGTCTTCCTTTACATTATCATCATCATTGGAGTTTGAATAGCTCACCAATTTAGACTGCAGAATGTTTGAAACAAACGACCAGCTGGGTACTAAGATGCCAGTCCGAGGTGAAGTATCAGAGATAGTGTCGGAACCCTGCGCTGCAATTTCAACCTTTGCCTTCGTAGCTTTCTGTGGAGCCATGGCTGAAGCTTGTGTTTTCTCTCTTCTGCGATAGACCTGTGTATACATGCAGAGTTTAGTTTACTCAAAGAAAGGTGAGCTCTGTGCAGTTATGAGAAATGTTCAAAAATAGAATGAAACTCTTGTATATATTTGAAAGCCCTGTACTATTGAGATAAGTCTGTCAAATCACGGATAGAAACAAATTTATGGCATAGAATCCGATCTCATTATTCGTAGATTCACCCTAATCCTCCATTAATTTCATCAATGTTTGGCGATCTGACGGTTATTCAGAGTATGGAGAGTAAAAAGTTACCTCGGGAAATGTGCAAACCTTGATGCGCAAGACGTATCTTGTTTTATTTTAAAATTTCAAATCTTAGCGACTTAAATAATTTTCTCGCTTTTCGCTGCATCGTGTATTTCCTTTTTATATTTCGACTCTTCGACTCGCGAGACTGCGAGTGCCGATTTTAGCTTAATTAACAGTAACCGTGATTTGGCACATCCTTAATTATATAATTAATTTATTCTAAATATCGCGACTCAGAACTTTGGATACAGATTTTTGGGAGAATGATATGCCGAGTCGCGATATAGCGATGTGACGATAATTAAGGCTCAAATTATGGGAAGAAAATCTTAGATTAGACTACTAATTAATCTTTCTATAATCATGTCGCCATCTCGTGAGTCGGGGTTTTAGGGCCTTTAACTCTATGAAAGGAATTGCTGAGTGGCGAGGTGCCGAGAATCAAATTTAACCATGGTTAGTTTTTTACCTTTAGTTCTTGACCAAGGTTATCACAAAAGTTATTGCGTTCTCAGCTCTTGGGGATGTAAAAACAAAAACTTAGGTTCGACGAATGCCGAGGCGCGAATTCCCGAAAATGCATACTCATGAGTTAAAAGTTTTACCCTAGTTAATGTTTTGCACGGAAAAACAAAAATGAATTCGTAGTTTCGTGTCTCGGGACTTATGAATTTAAAGATTGAAGTATCCGGCTTGCGATATCCTGAAATAAAATGAAAGAGCAAACATACTTGTGAAAAATGGATCTTTTTTGAAAGTGAAAAAGCATTGCTATCCAGGTGACAAGATTTCAGAGTTTTAAGATTTTGGAAGGAAAAGAAAAACAACTTTAGATCTCAAGTATCAAAAATTGAAAATTGCGCGAGGTAAAAAAACAAGGGTGGCTCCAACATATGCTCCAACTAGGGACCTCGCTTCCCTGTGAGGCGGGAAGAACAGTAGACCAGGTGCCAATATTGGGTAAATGGAGTCATAGGCTAAAATCAACAGAAAAATTTAAGGAAAAAGATAGAAAGGGGGAGGAAATCTTCGCTTGGTACCCCAATTTTTTTTTCGAAATCAGATACTCTTTCCAAACACAGCTGAGGTTGCTTTCACAACTTTCCCTTTCTCACTACTAACTTTGGGGATGCTTTAAGAAAGTCAAAATGAACATAGGATATTCAACAGATCTTACGATCCTCAGCTTGCATTAAAAGAATGTTATTATACAATTTTAAATAGGAAAGTCCCATCGGAATTTGGGGAAATGATCAGGCTTTCAGAAAGTGTTGGTTACCGAAGTAGATTGATATTTTATGTGTAACATCTTTACAGATCCCTCAGACATTGCTTCACTGCCAGCGAGCCTGTTCAGTACCCCGGTGAAGTTGTCTGACCCCTTTTTTACTGAATTTCTTTTCACCACTTCGGAAAATATTTATGCGTTTAAATTCTAAGACGAGGGCAATCATTTCTGAATTTCCTTTCATCGTCTTAATGGACTAGGTGGGGGAAATCATTTCTAAATTTCCTTTCACCACCTGTCTTAGTATTTATTTTTAAAACACGAAGATGGGAGCAATCATTTTTTATCAGGGCTGAGATCTGTGTAATATTTTTTATCAGAAGTCTATCCACTTATTTTCATTACTCGGTATCAACCTTCCTTTAACCCTCACAATACCTTCATTCCTAGGGAGACAGGGGAGAATAATAAAAAATTTAAGGGACATCCTGTTCAAGCAAGCTTTGATTTTTTCGATGTTGTTGAACAACCCAGGAAAGTTAGGATCGCTATAAAAGTTCCTTAGCTTAGTAGAAGGTCAAGTAGTTGTGAGGATCGGTTTTCTCATTAAGATATGGTTCGGAATCCCTGAGGTTTAAAATGAAAAAAGACCTTTATCTCTCCACAAAGACTCGGGAAGGAAGTGACTTGCTAAAAGTTAGGACTAAATATAGACAAAAAACAAGGTGACAATTCAATGGCTTAATTATACAAAAGGTCACAACAGTTCGGGACTAGTTTTCGGATATATTTAGGAACAAAAATTATGACTGACTGTTTTTAGATTTAATGTATTCATTCAAATTATTTTATTTGAAGATTATGAAACCAAAAATATTCCTGTTATCTAACCTTTTGTATTGCAAATTTGAAATAATATTACCTTAGATTGCTAAAACAGCCTATCATGACATGTGTATTGAGAAAAATCACCTCTGTCTTTTCTTTCAATTTCTTGGTGGACTATGAATTATCTTATGTATCACCTGTTTTATGTCATTCTATTTCCAACATTGAGCTGCATATTATATTTTTCAGCTAGTTTCGTATGCAAATGGAATCCTGCAAAAACAAATACAAATTTTATTGAAAATGTGTTGAGAGTTTAGGAATGAAAACCAAAAATTAAAAGTAGATGTTTGAATGAAAACATAAATATGCACATAAACTCATAATAAAATTTATTTATTTACAAATATATACATATAATTTTTTATTTCATTTTATTTCTTTTTTATCCGACGACTGTCACGTCATGTAGTTCTTCAAGTACCACCCGTTGACAGGGGCGCTGAGAACTTCTCCATCAATATTTTCCAGAAGAAAGGAATTCTTTCCTTCTGGAGTCGAGACCTTGAATGGTCCATACCAAAGGTGGTCAAATTTGCCATGCTTCGCGGCTTCTTCTCTTCTCGTATCCCATCTTAACACCAAGTCACCTGGGATGAACTCTCTATTCTTTGCCTTGAGATCGAACAATGCTTTCATATCGTCCTGGTATTTCTGCATTTTCTCATCAACCTCCACCCTGAGCTGTTGAACCTCAATCAGCTGGTTAATTCTCCTGGTTACATGATTGGGTTCTTCGTTTTGATCTTGCTATAATTTCATCACTGAAAATGCTAAGTTTATAGGCAGAACCGCCTCGGTCCCATAGACCATCTGAAATGGGGAAATGCCGATAGACCTTTTAGTGCTGATGCGGTTTGCCCACAACGCGTACTTCAAATGTACATGCCAGCACCTCTTGTTTTCATTCAGTACTTTTTTGATCACGTTTACCAGGCTCTTGTTAGATGATTCAGCTAGCCCATTTCCCTGAGGGTAATAAGCAGTGGAATGGCCGAGAACGATACTGTACTTCTGGCAGAAGTCGATCATAGTCATGGACTTGAAGGCCTGGGCGTTGTCGGTAACAATATTTTGGGGACACCCGAATCTCGACAAGATGTTATCTTCCAAGAAGTCGATCACCACCGAGTCTATTGCCCTTTTGGTTCGAATTGCTTCCACCTACTTTGTAAAATAATTTGTGGTTGTTAAGATCCATTTATGCTGAGCACTGGAATGTGGATTAATTTCCCCTATGAAGTCTAATCCCCATTGTTGAAATGGGGCTTCAGTTTTGACTGGAACGAGTGGTATTGCAGGGAGTTTCTGCTTACCAACGAATATTTGACATGAGTAATAGGCACGTACTTTGGCATTGACGTCTGAAAATAGTTTTGGCCAATAGTATCCGGCCCTCAGGATATTGTAGGCTATGGCTCTCCATGCATGGTGTCCTCCACAGATTCCTTCATGAAATTCTTTTATAACCCGTGGAGTTTCCAACTCAACCAAACAAATTAGTAAGAACCCGAGCGGATCCTTCCAATATAGTTGATTTTCGAAGATGCAATATCTTACAGCATGGAGTTTTAAAGTTCTGTTTTTGGCTGGTGTTAGTCCATCTGGACATTTCAGGTTTAACAAATAGAAAATTATATCTTTATACCATCCTGATGACATGAATTTTTCTTCAACCTTGCTTGGATGTGTCTGGTCATCCAGCTCTTGCAAATGTGTGTCTCTGTCTTCCCCTTGTAGGCAATTGATGTCAAGAGCTCTAAGGTTTGACTCAGCCAAGAGTTTGGCCAGACCCTGCCCCTTTATCAATTTAGTAGGCTTGACTTCCAGATCAAATTCTTGTATTTTAGCAAGCCAACACCCTCGTTTTCCATCACTATCTGGCTGTACCAATATATCTTTCACACCACTGGTTGGTACGTACGTGATAATTTTTGAATGCAGATTGTAAGTTCTGAATGCTTTAAGTGCTTTCACCATTGCGTACGCCTGTTTTTCTATTATATCATATTTTAGTTCGGCGTCTCTAAGGCTCTTTCTAAAAAACACGATCGGGCATTTAAAGCCTTCGTCATCTTTTTGCAGCAACACCGCGGCGATAGTATGTTCAGAAGCTAACGAGAAGATGAGGAAATCTTTCAAGTAATCTAGGCTTGTTAACACAGGTGCTTCACTAATGACTTTTTTAATATGCTCGAATGACACTTTAGCCTCGGTCGTCCAATTTACTTTGCTATCCTTTTTCAGCATTCCTGTGATCAATTTGACAATCTCAGCAAAATTTGGTACAAACCTTCATAAAAAAATTATTGTACCTAAGAAAGATTGAATTTCTTTTACGTTTCTAGGAATACTAATAGTTTGTATTGCTTCAATCCTCTTAGGATCGATCCTGATCCCATATTTAGATATGATATGTCCCAAAATATTACCTTCTTGCATAGCGAAATGCGATTTCTTTGGGTTCAAAGATAGGCCATACCTGCGGCATTTTTCGAAAGTCTGTTTTAAATGAATCAAATGTTCTTCATCAGTTTTAGAGAAAACCGTCAAATCGTCAAGGTAGATTATTACGAACTTGTCTCTTTCTCCGACGAAAGCGATGTCCATAGCGCGCTGGAATGTAGCCCCTGCATTCATCAAACAAAAAGGCATTTTATCATACATGAATGTACCCCATGGTGTGGTGAAAGCAGTTTTTTCTCTGTCTAGCTCGTTCATGGCGATTTGGTTGTACCCAGAAAAACCATCTATCATAGACATTCGATTTTCTCCAACTACCCTTTCCAGGACGTGGTCCATTTTCGGAAGTGGGTAATTATCCTTAAGAGAGGACCTATTCAAGTTCCAGAAATCCACACACAGTTTGATTTCTCCATTCTTTTTTCTGACAGGGACCAAATTTTCCACCCAGTCTGAGTACCTTAGAGGTACAATTATTTTTGCATCTAAAAGCTTCTTAACTTCCTTTTCAATGACGAGCAACAAAATTGGGTTAAATTGCCTGAGCTTTTGCCTAAAAGGCTTGACCCCGGGCTTCAACGGTATCTTGTGTTCAATTATGGAAGTATCATACATTTGAAGCTCTTCATAGGACCAGGTGAAAACATCAGTATACTGTTTGAGTAGGTCTCTGTATTGGTCTTTTACCTTGGGAGGGAGGAATTTAGATATCTTTACTATCCTGACTTCTTTTTCAGTTCCTATGTCGCAATCCTCCACTTCTTCTGGTTGGGGCTGCAAAGTGGATTTCAAAGGTATGTCATTCTGATCGAAGAGTATTTCTAAAGGAATTAAGCCTTTCGGGATCTGGTTGTTTTTAAGGACCAACATGCGATGATCCGCTATTTTATCTCGAAAGGTTTTAGGATCTTCACCCTCTTGCATAATCCACATCGGGTCATTTTGGTTTTCTTGGTCTAGATGAGTTTCAGAGAACTCACCTACTTCCATAAGAGATTTATGAATTTGTTCGTCATCTTCAAAGATCTGCCAGTGTCTGACATTGTCAGGTATAGAGGGTTTATATCTGATTTCAATATGATATTTCAGTTTAACATTCGTGCGAGGAGAAAAGGTTGAGGTTGCCTTAGCCAATGTGTCAGCATGTAGATTCTGTGTGCAAGGAATAAAATGGACTTTTATAGATGAGAAAAAATTCTCCATCAAATCCCAAGCACAATTTCTGTATGTTCTTAGTCTGGGATGCTTAGCTTGGTATTGTCGGTTTACTTGTTTTACTATCAATTCAGCGTCACCGTTAACCTCCAAGTTTTTTATATTTAACCTCTTTGCAGCCTCTAATCCTAAGATTAATGCTTCATACTCACATACGTTATTGGTGTAATCTATGTCCCACTGCAAATGATATGAGAAAGGAACAATAAACTTACCTTACGGCGCTACTAAGAGTATGCCAGCACCAGCTCCTTCAGAAGACGAAGCACCATCAAAGTACATTTTCTAGATACCACTTTTGCATAGTTCTTCAGTCAAGGGGCTAAGCTCTTCTTGCTTCATATCAAGTTCTTCTGGATACCCATCTAAACCATCATCAAAATACAATATGCAATTTCCCAGATCTTGGTCTACAACGTAAATGGGAAAGTTATTTGGGTTCTGAGGATCACTGACAGTATACGCTAATCTTGTTTCTCGGTACAAACGTGTAAACTGACAATCGAAAATTGGGATTGTGGCATATGACATGTCCAATTGTAGAGAACCCCCCAACTTGGCTCCCCATGACCTGGATAACAACATACCGTATTTTGGGGGAATATCTACAATAACCACATCCATCAGGATACTCTTGACCGGGACCTGAGCCAGGGTAACTACCAGATCTTTTATCATTCCCAAACATTGAACCTTTCTCGAATCAAATGAGTATAGGTTTCCATAGGGTCTAGTGATCTGGAGACCCAACCTCTCCATTATAATTTTTGGCATAACATTATGTGAAGCCCCGGAGTCTAACATTCAATTATGCAGTAACTGGTCATGTATATTCAGGGTGATATAGAAAGGAGCGACGTTGTCCTTGGATCCCTCAAAATGAGGACCGAAGGTGATGTTAGGTCTTTCATCTTCTAGGTTGATAACATCAGAGTGACTCTCTGGCTCATAAACACCCATCGCTTTGGCAATTTGCTTCCGATAAGTGGGGTTTTTTGCTAATTCTACCAAAGGAATCGGTATCTTAATTTTATTCAATTCATTATCAAAATTGAAAGATGTATTTACCTTGTCCGTTTCTTTGGTTAAGACTTTCGAGATTTTTCCTTCCGACTTGTTTGTCTGGATCACTTTATCACTCGTGATCTTAGTCGAAGATGTGGCTTTATCTATCGCTCTCGTTTCCTTTGTTTGGGTTTCAGCTTTTTTCACCTCAGACTCTTGATTTTTTGCTATCTTGACTTTGTTGCTGGGTAACAATGTCTTTTCCAAAGGAGGTTCATGAGATTGACCCCTTTGCAGGACTTTCTTAGGTTGGTCAGTTGAGGTGGGCTTATTTTTAGATCTCAGATTATATTTGGGTTGAAAATCAGCCGCTATCATTTCTGTTTCTGGTTGAGATACACAGAGGTCAGTATGATCACCTTCTTCCTCTTCATTAGACGGTTGAGGGGTATTTGAAAACTTCTCATAGTCTTCCCTGGTCAAAAATGGCTACAAACATTCATCACCGAAACACGCGACTTCATCTTCCGAATCTCCGAAATCTTGGAGATTATTTGCTCCTATAAAATTTCCGTTTTTTAGTGGAGCTTGTATTTTTTGATCTTCATTCTTTATTTGCCTCTGTTGATTTTGGGGATTTGGGTTTCTCCTGAAGTCCTTTTTGTTAGAAGAATCAGCTTTAGTCTGATCCAACTCCATCCTAGAGATTTTGTTAGACAGTTCTTTAATTATTCGGGTCATATCATCTACTCTGTCACCAGTGTATCTATTTGACCCAGAAGGACCCGTTGGTTCCCTATAGCATCTATTTTCACGATTGACTGTTTCTACTTTAGCCTTTAACTTACTTGAAGCCATCATATTAGATTCTATTTCGATAGCATCGTCTTGCATTCTGTTCAGGATGGCTCCTCTTCTTTCTCGCAAAAGCAATGCAAAATCAGGTTCAAAAGCTCCCCCAAAGGTTACTTTGGCTGAGGGTTCGGAAGGTTTAACAGCGGCTGGAATTTTATTATAAAGTTTGTTAAATCTCAGAATAAATTCCATAACGGTTTCTGAGTTCTTTTTCTTTAGGGACCCAAACTCGATAAGGTAATATAAGTGATCCTTTCGCTCTCCCCATTGTCTGAGGAAAGCATCTTCCAAGGCATCATATGTCCGAATAGAAGCTACAGGAAGACTTCAAAACCAAGTTCGGACCTGTCCTTCGAAGGTCTGGACAAGTAGTCTCGAATAGACATCCTCGTGTTCAATACCACAGATGTCTACAAACTGGTCAAAAATTTTTATATGCTTGGCTGCGGTTAGATCTCCCTCTCCAGTGAACTTAGGATTATTTTTTATGTAGTTGTCAGGTAAATCATGGAGGGGAATGGGTAAAACTAAGGGAGCGTATCTCACTGCTACTTTTGCAAATACTCCAGGAGGAGGGACATTCGGTCATCCTCCACCTCCTCCTCCGACGCCTGCCATCGAATTAGGGGTAGGAAATGATGGTGTAACACACTCTTTTAAATCGGGTGAAACTGGGAAGTTCTGCCGAAGAAAGGCTGGTATGTCAAATGACAACGATCTTTCTAAAGGACCCTTTCCCTTGTTTATAGATGGGAAAGTCTGATGGGTCTCACTCCTAAATTCAGAGTAGTTTGTTTCTGGATCTTTGGTATAAGACAGAGGGCTGCAGGAAGTAGGAGGTTCTGAAGGGCATTTAGTCTTTAAAAGTGGGTTCTCGGGCTATTTACAGTAGCAGTTGCCTCAAACGAGCCTCTCACTCTTAAAAAAATTTCAGGATTATTAACAAGCGTAATAAGCTTGCCACCTGGGTTCTGTCTGGTATGCTTTCTACCAGATGCTAGTTTGTGTTTCAGTGGAGTCGCCAAGTGAAATATTTAAAAAAAAATCCTTAAAACTGTGTGCACTCTATGTTCACTATCAAAGAGTAACACTATCAACGAAATAGTTTGTCATTTTTCCAGGGAAAAGATTTCGTAACTTCGCTCCCCGGCAACGGCGCCAGAAAGATGTTGTTCTTGAGTCTGTACTTAAGGCTTAAAAGTATAGTGTCAAGGAATCCAAAAGTATATTAAATATTTATAAAAAAGATTACGATAACCTTCGGTATAGGAAACTAATGAGGATTTCTACGTTCTCATTGTCTAGCTTCCAACTGTTCCTGGGTAGTAATATCTTGTTCAATGGCTGCCCATGAATGTTCCAATTCCTCCCGGGTGTTCGCAGTTTTAAGGATTGTGTCAAAAAGATTTAAAGCGATATGTATTTGATTAGATAGTCCAGGTTGAATATTTGGTTGAGTTGCTACAGGGACAGTCATTTGAGGAACAGTACCAATATGGAAATGATTTAAACAGAAGATTTCAATGTTGTTTCGATTTGGTTTAAAATAAAGAGAAACTTTTGCATGAAGAACGAAATAAGAATGCAAACTGAAGGCCCTTTCCCGTAATTGTATTATTTTAATGAAAAGATGTGGGGTGAGAGAAAAATGTTTAGCTGTAGATAACGTAAGGTTACTGTCAATAGAAAACTCACACATACACAGCAGAAGAAATCAGCATAGAAATAATTGACATAGTGTAAATAAATATGAAATTCTGTAAATGCAAATTGGTCTTACACCCTCTAATAGACGGTGCAGAGAAAAGACAAGAAACAATTACAGAAAAATGAAATCTTTTCACTATAGTAGTGGTTGTACTAAATTATAGTGATACACATCAATTATGAAAAGTGAAACGAAATGAAACAAGAAACATAACAAAACAAACTTGTAACATAGTCGTGATGGAATTGGGAATCTTCAAATTTGCTTGTATTAACTTCTCGAATGCAAAAACTCTATTACAATCACTACCAAAAAGTCCAGCCTCTTGTTCTTCTTTTGGTCCTCCTATTTATACAAATTTTTCCCCCTTTTTAGAAACATCAATGGTTTCATAAATGTTGTTACAAACGAGAGGAGCGAAATCACTCCACCTCTCCTACTCTATTTTCAAAAAGTGCCAGGTGCTTGTCTTTGCGTGATTCGGTGCATATGATACATTTGTTCACAAATTGAGATACAAGCTGTGAAGGCTCCGTTTGACAGCTAGGAGGAGCGAAGTTATTCCACCTCTCCTACTCTATTTTCAAAAAGTGTCAGGTTCTTGTCTTCGCATGGATTCAGTGTACATGATACATTTGTCCACGAATTGGGACACAAGCTGCGAAGGTTCCACTTGACAGCTGGCCTCGAAAAAATAGCACTCTCGGGATAACTGTGGAAGTTTATTACCCATTTGTGCATCAATGATGTCAAGGGCACTGAGTTGTGTGCTAGGTTGAATCAAATGTTCGTCAACTTGAGCCATGTCTACCCTGTCCATATTAGAGATTTCCACTGACTCTCGCTCATTCTTCTCCTTCACATCGAGGGAAATCTGATCTACATTCACATGCCTTAGTGTCTCTGAGTCACCTCCACTCTCCATCCCTAATAGCTCACCATATATAGCATTGAAATCTTCTTCTAATGACTTGGTCACTTTCTGGGCCTGTTCTTTGCTTAAGGTAATATTATGTTCCCAATCTTTTAACAAAATATTACCTCTAGTTTGTTCAGCGATGGTGAGTCCGGGAGAACCTGCTGAAAATCTGTTGTTAGTAGCTATCACTGCCTCTTGAAAGGCGACCCGAGCAGCCTCTGCATTCTTTTCTTTGATGATCAGATTCTCAGAAATCCGATGCATTAACAGGCAATCTTCTCGAATCTCTCCGACTTTGTCAAGCAGACTCTATTGTGCAGAAGAGATTTTTCTCCGAATATTGATCGCTCGGGATTTAAAAATCTCGATGTCGATCATCTTGCTTTCAGCGACCTCTAACTGAGCCTGCAGCTCTATGATCATACTCCTCTGCTTACCAGACTGTATCCGACCATCTCGGATCACTGAACATGCTTGTTCCAACTTGGTTTTGAGGACATCTATTTCTTTTTTATCGGCCAATCGGGCCAGTTCTATTTCTCCACTCGCCTGACTCTTAGTGCTTTCTGCGGCCGAAGCTACACGAGCTTCGAGAGTCTTGATCAGGCGATTCTTTCTCTTGAGTTGATTTTTCAACGTCGCGACCGAGAATTGGTTCGCCGATGCATACGCTCCTAGCGTTCCTACTATCTCTGTGGCGAATTCATCACTCCTCTTGTTTTTTCCATGTATCATCACTTTGAATTTTTTAGCAGTCAACCCTTCCTCCTCGTTGAACTCCCTTTTCACAACTGCTTTTCTCTTTTTGTCGAAGAAGAACTCAATGGGAGGAAGTTCTTCTGCTCTGATGGGCCTTAGCTCTTCACCAAAAATCCATCCTTCTTCTATATTTCCTTGCGTTGACTGCAAAGGGGTGACAGAAGTGATGGGTTCCCCGATCTGCTTTGCTGCCTTTCCTGGTGTGACAAATGTGTCCTGTTCCTTCAGAGGATCAGAGGTCTTAGTCTCAGTTTCTGGATTCTGGGTTTCTGGCGGGTTTGTGTTTCTTACTTCCACCTCTAAACTCTGTTCCTTTGGTGGTTCCGTAGTCTCTTTTTCTGCTTCGGAATTCTTCCCATGCTCCCCTTTCTGCTATTTTTCGGGGTTAGAAGTTTGCCCCTTAGAACTTTCAGTCTCCTTCTCTTTATCCTTGGAAATACCCAAACCTCCTGGCACAACAAGGAGACATCTTCGTCTATGCTCTTGAAACTTTAAAACAGAGGCCATGTCTTTGGGTGCTAAAGATCGAATTCGAAATAGCACTTCCCCATAAGACCTCGCCCCTTGAAAAATATCATCCGAGGGTGAACACTCATGTTCAAACTTCTTCAACCCACAATTTGACAAATGGGTGCTTACAACTATCTGAGGATCATGCTTTTTATACTCAATAGAGACTAGACTCAAATCTTCTAAGGTTGCAGCCTCAGCTTTAGCATGTCCAAAATCCAATAAAGAATAATAATTTAGCCGGACTGGGAAAAACGGCCATACCTTCTTTGATGATGCTTTGAGCTCTTTACTCACTCCACCAATCACTGTTTGTCGGGCAATCTCGTGACAGGCCAGTTTGTCGGGGATGAACAGTGGTAGCGCAAGCAGGGAACAGTAGCTCCGAAAAATCTGAAATAGGAGAACTCTGCTTCTATGTACCAGTCTGCGATAATACTCAGATTTGCAGCGATGCTATCCAATATGCGAGGTGGCGAATGACCAAAAATGGCGATGAGCAGGGGCACCATCACCCAGTTGAAAATCTCATAAATAAATTTATTGGCTTCATTTTCCCATAGTTTGTCATGATATTCATGAATAGTTTTTTCTTGGGTTGGACTCCGAGCCCAATTCATCAAAGGGAAAGGTGTCATGGAGCATATCGCGTCCATGATATACGCAGACATGAAGAATGCAGATGGTCCCCCGACTGCCTTTTGCTCCCTATACTCTGTGACCCTGTTGAACAAACTATTCGAGAGTATCTTTGCCCAATTAAATGAGCAACCTTCCGCTACCCGAAAGATGAGAGGTACCCACGCAATGTAGAAATGTGTTGTATCCTCTCTTCCAAAAAGTAGGCATGTCATCATTGCCACATACATATAATGTGGCTCCAGCGAAGCAATTGAATACACACCCTTGTCATTCGCTCTGAATTTCGTGGAGCGTGAAACCCAATCTTTTATCAAACCAGGCATGGTTTTGTCATATTGTTCGCACTCCTTCTTTTTTAATTCCTCTAGGAATTCAGCATTATACGTGTATTCAGCAGTTGCTGGGAGCTTGTACATGGTTTGGATATGGTCTGGTCTGAAAGTTCCTACTGTGGTCCGTTGGTCGCTTATGATAGTCCTGGTGGGTAGGTCTATGTGATCCAATGCCCATCAGATCATGTCGTAGTATGGGAGCAACCATGGTCTGGTTGCAACCAGGTGCATTCTTGACTGAACAACTGTCTTTTATTTAGTGTTCAGGTCGTCCTTTACATTATCATCATCATCGGAGTCTGGATAGATCACCAATTCAGATTGCAGAATGTCTGAAACAAACGACCAGCTGGGTACTGAGCCGCCAGTCTGAGGTGAAGTATCAGAGACAGTGTCAGAGCCTTGCGCTGCAATTTCGACCTTTGCCTTCGTAGCTTTCTGTGGAGCCATGGCTGAAGCTTGTGTTTTCGCTCTTCTGCGATAGACCTGTGTATACATGCAGAGTTTAGTTTACTCGGAGAAAGGTGAGCTCTGTGCGGTTATGAGAAATGTTCAAAAATAGAATGAAACTCTCGTATATATTTGAAAGCCCTGTACTATTGAGATAAGTCTGTCAAATCGCGGATAGAAACAAATTTATTTCATAGAATCCGATCTCATTATTCGTAGATTCACTCTAATCCTCCATTAATGTCATCAATGTTTGGCGGTCTGACGGTTAGTCGGAGTATGGAGAGTAAAAAGTTACCTCGGGAAATGTGCAAACCTTGATGCGCGGGACGTATCTCGTTTTATTTTAAAATTTCAAATCTTAGCGACTTAAATAATTTTCTCACTTTTCGCTGCAACGTGAATTTCCTTTTTATATTTCAACTCTTCGACTCGCGAGACTGCGAGTGCCGATTTTATCTTAAGTAACAGTAACCGTGATTTGGCGCATCCTTAATTATATAATTAATTTATTCGCCATATCGCGACTCGGAACTTTGGATATAGATTTTTGGGAGAATGATATGCCGAGTCGCGATATCGCGATGTGATGATAATTAAGGCTGAAATTATGGGAAGAAAATCTTAGATTAGACTACTAATTAATCTTGCTATAATCATGTCGCCATCTCGTGAGTCAGGGTTTTAGGGCCTTTAACTCTATCAAAGGAATTGCCGAGTGGCGAGGTGCCGAGAATCAAATTTAACCATGGTTAGTTTTTTACCTTTAGTTCTTGACCAAGGTTATCACAAAAGTTATCACGTTCTCGGCTCTTGGGGCTGTAAAAAAAAAAACTTAGGTTCGACGAATGCCAAGGCGCAAATTCCCGAAAATGCATACTCATGAGTTAAAATTTTTACCCTAGTTAATGTTTTGCACGGAAAAACAAAAACGAATTCGCAGTTTCACGTCTCAGGACTTATGAATTTAAAGATTGGAGTATCCGGCTTGCGATATCCTGAAATAAAATGAAAGAGCAAACATACTTGCGAAAAATGGATCTTTTTTGAAAGTGAAAAAGCATTGTTATCTAGGTGACAAGATTTCAGAGTTTTAAGATTTCAGAAGGAATAGAAAAACAACTTTAGATCTCAAGTATCAAAATCTGAAAATTGCGCGAGGTGAAAAAACAAGGGCAGCTCCAACAAGAGTGATAGTAGGTTGTGGTAGGGTTGTTGCCACACCTCTCCCTCAAATTCTTTGGTTGTCCTACATGACCCCCCTACTCCACATGTGATTCTGGTTGGCAATTTATCATCAGCCTGCATCCATCAACGAATCATGTCAGCAATAATAATCAATCACAATAACATATAATCATATGTACATATATCATATCAACAACAATCAAACCTCAATAGTCCAATGCCTGACTCAATCCAGAGTCCAAGGGGTTTCATCGATGCCTCTACATTCTCAATGTCCAAAGTCCTGCACACTTAGGAGAACCCAGTCAATAGCACATGTCTATGTAAATACAAGGAAATAACATATCATCATATCCATAATATATCATAATCATAATCAAATGACCAATAGCATAATAGTCTAGATCACTTGCAAGCAAGTGTCCTCAAAGAATAAGTTTTCTCAGTGCATGAAAGAGCGGGATGTTACAGAAACAACCATTTTTTGTATCACTCTATGTGCAACACTGACATATTTTTTTCAAGATTTTCAAAAATCTTTTAATACACTAGTTATATTGTCAAAGACATTCTATTTCACCTTTGTATGTTTTGTCGACTTTTGAATACCCAATAATGATGTCGCTTCTTTTAACTTTCTTGACTTTATTAGAAAAAGTAAAAGTTGATCTTGTACTATTATTGATTCATCTTTGAAAAAAGTATTATACATATTCTTAGTATGATATCTTAAATAATGCTTAGCTTCTTTCTTCCCAAATTTCTCAATATCAACATTTTATAATATTTCATCATCAATGTTGATAGATTCTCCTGCATATTTCAATTTAAAGTTTATATTAAAAAACTAAACCCGAACATAAATTCACTAAACTATATACAAGTATTCATCTTGTATTATCTAAATTTATGACATAACTATAGGTGATTCGAATTCTTCCTCAATTTTGGTTTCATCGAATTCATTGACATTATGAGACAAATCTATTTATGTTTTTTGAAAAACATAAAATCAGAATTACAATCAATTATATTAAACAATAATTTAAATTTGAATTCTAGAATTTTAATATAAACAATATGTGCATGGATACATGGTTGGACTTCTTCTTGTTGAAAATATGTATTTACATCATCATCGTTTCTTTCTTCAATATTTGCACGTTCTCATTTATTTCTCCAATAATGCTCTTTCCTTTGTTCATTATGGTGAGTTTCATCTTGAGTGCAATCAAATTTTCTCTTGCAAAAACTTTTGTTTCCCATGAGTATAGTTATCTGTAAAAAAAAAATTAAAAATCAACATTTCAGAATAGTCTCAAAAAAACATCATTGTCACAAAAATTATTAAAAAATAATATCAATAATTTTATGTTCAACAAAGGCTTCACCTTGAAAAAATGTTCAACAAAGGCTTCACCTTGAAAAAATGTTCAACAAAGCCTTCACTTTGAAAAACTTTTCAACAAAGGCTTCACCTTGAAAAAAATTTGAACATTTAGCCTTCAATATATAAATTGTTATTCCAACAAAAACTTGAACTTCAAAAAAATAAAAAATAAAATTGCATTCAAAACATCAACTACCAGGGATGATTTTAGGGGCTAAATTTCGCTCATGGGATAATTTTCCATGGTTTTTCCAAAAACGAGATTCGCTATTTTAAAAATGATTATTTTCCATGGTTTTTCCAAAAACGAGATTCGCTATTTTAAAAATGATTCACCCAAATTCTATAGGATACGATTATTTTACCTTAAGAATCGCCAAAATTTTATAAAAACTATATAAAATCCTTAGAAATTTGGATATTTTTTCAAAACTATCGCCAAACATTTAAAGTTGGCATATGAATGATTAGTAGGATTCGCCAAGGTTTCTTCATTTTAAAATAAATTTCCATCCTTAAAATCATCCCTATCAACTACCTTGTTCAAAAAAATGAAAAAGATGATTCAAAACATTCTTTAGGTGCTCTACAAAACCATGAAACAAGCGAGTGAATTGTGTTAAATGTGTTTGGCCGAAAGAGTATTTATAAGATTTGGCATGAAGTGAAATGAAATGACATATCTCTTCATTATTTCTAGATGATGAAATTCTCTCACCCACCTTTCGGCCAAAAAATAATTGTTTCGTTCAAAAAGCTAGGAAACCGTTTATTTTTTTACGGATTCCGTTTTAATTACATATTTCGTTCGAAAGATTCTTTCATCCGAAAACCAGTGAATGGGACTTTTCGCAGGAACCTGAGAATTCCCTCTAACTTACCTAAACTTTGGAGGTTGTGGACTCCTACAAATACTCATAATTTAGTTTTGAAATTGATACCAGCATTTGCAAAATTGAATCTACTTTCAATTGATATAATTTGTTTTCATTTTCATTATTTTTATCTAATTTTTTTTTTTTTTTTTTTTT
>CBVK0103435794.1:0-11705 GCA_900067695.1 Picea abies | reverse complement strand
AGGGGGGGGGGGGTGAATTAGTATGAGAACTTATTCTTACTTTAACCAAAATATTACATATTCAATGGTATTCAATATTTTATCATTAGAATTCAATATATCATTGATACCATAATTCAATGCATAAAAATCAAATAAACATAGTACACCTGAATTTTACCTGGAAACCCAATGCGGGAAAAAACCACAAAATGTTTTTTCTTATTTATCAAAGAGTACATTCATTAGAATCACCAACTTTCTATTTCTCCAGCTACAACTAGAAGGAGGTTCCAACCCCCTATTTACAAGCTGCAACTTGAAGGAATCTCCAACTCTCCAATTTATCGACTCCAACCGGAAGGAGGCTACAACCCCCTTTCCTTTCCCCATCGAACCACCCTAAAATATAAATGTAGACCAATATGTTACTACCATTTGTTGTAACTAATAACCTACTTCTTCTGTTATTTTTGATCCCTCTGTTGCTTCTACTGATATCAATATCTCGTCATTACTGCAACCACACATTCCTCATACCAATATCCATAAGAGAGTTCTCCAAATCAAATTCTTATGAATCACTGAGAGATACTTGTTCCTAATTTCTTTAGAATAAACAACCTAACACAAATAGGAAGACATACCTTCACCCTATACTTGACCTCTGATATCTGATCTCTTATCTTCAACAATTTTCCTCCATAGATCCATGACCTTATATACTGTCTGCTCATGGATTTCCATGCTTTTCCTCACTACAGCTTGCGGATGTCTACTCTTTTCATCCTAAAACCCATGGATATACTCAAATAACCCCTATATGCAAATTATTCTCCATACGCTCAGCTCCTGCAAACTTATTCCCTCACTGGACTTCATTGACTTCGACTCACTACCTCAGATCCACCAATTAGTCTTTGTATCAGTAATAAGTAATCTTCAATTGACTCTACATTTTTCTTTAATGAGGATCTCATGATGACATGCAAGTGACATGCAACCTGTTAACTTTTGATGCATCTCCTTTACCTTGACATGCAAATTGGATCTCATGATGACATGCAAGTGACATGCAACCTGTTAACTTCTGATGCATCTCCTTTACCTTGACATGCAAATTTTGAACTTCCTATTCAATTGTCTCATCAATGACAACCAATATTTCAACAATTCAATGATTAATATGAACAATTAATCTTTCAACAATTAATATTTCAATAATTAATCTTTTTTTGCTACCACTTTGACTAGTCAAGTTTCTTGATGACCTTTTAGGGGCTTCTAGGTTATTCTTAAGGGTCCTCCAACTTCACAGAGCCATATCTCTTCAACCATGAGGAACTACGTGGCGTACCATATATCACCATAAATGGAATGACATGTACTATCCATCTATGATAATCTTACCAGCAAGTACATTGTCCTTCATGTCTTTTTTCCTTGATCAATTGTGGGTTCCATGACCATACCTTCGGGGCTACCATAATTCTTCAAGTGCATCCAAGTTCCATGACCATACCTTCGGGGCTACCATAATTCTTCAAGTGCATCCAACACCATTGTTGGCATCAAATGACATCAAGGATAACTAACTCACCATCAATCTAAATCATACAAATGACAACCAAGTGTCCAACAATCCCATCCACATATTTGGGGCTTCCAAACTTCTCCAAATCTTGATATCAATCTTCAAAGATTGAAAGAAATGACAACCAACCGTCCAAAACAACTATAAAAAAATATGGCCATCATTAGGAGACTTTGAGCACTAGGTATGGGTCTTGGGTTCTTGGACATGATCAATAGAAGAAACCCAAGCCTTATGTCCTAAAGAAATCTTCTAGGCATGTAGATACAACAACCACATGATGAACCACCACAAATGACCTTTCCAAAGTATCTTTGGTCTCTGAATGGGGAAAAATAGTAGTATTAAATTTTGATCATTAACTATGAGTCTATGAACCCTAGATATGGTTAAGGGATGAAGCCTAAGAATTAGGCCCTTAAGGAAGATTCTATGGTTTTTGGGTCAAGAATGACAACATGAACAACCAAAAATGACCTCTTAAGGGAATTATCTTGGGGCCCTAGACATTGTCAGCAGAATGCACACACACTTTAGAACACATGAACGATCCTTCTTACAAATGTGCAGATGTGATCTTTCTCAGGAATTTGTTCTTTTTACAAAGTGCATGGGTTCTTTTTCTCAAGAATGCATGCACATTATAAAGCAAGTGCATTCCCCTACTTAGGATTGCATGCATGTTTCTAAAAAATATGAGTTGGAAATCACGTATGGTGGTTATGGGAGCACCAAGGCTATAAGATTAGAAATGGGTGTGTATAACTTTGTGTGCATGTTCCTACACACCCCATTGCCACCTTTTCAACAATCAACTTCATGCTAATGCCCCTTAATTAAACATATATTATTTGGCTACATAAGAATGTGAGAATAATATAAACCATACAATGCCAAACACATTATCCCATTATATGACCACACATATTTGAAATATGAGATGTAAAAAACAAAGAGAAGGAGAAACTATTAAAAAAATTTATGGTTTCAGTGACCATTTCCTTAATGTCTCACACATCCACCCATTTCATAGTCCAAAAACATTCAAATTTATAGCCAACACTCACAGTCCCTAAAGAAAATGAATGCAATGACATAAGGGTGTGTATAGCTTGTGTAGTCTATGTATAGCCTCAAACATCACCCAGAAAATGTGTATAGTCTCACATGATTCTCTTATTGTGGATATCCTCCCAAACTCAATTGATTGTTGCATACACATGGGGAAGAAGTATAAGTTGTGTAAGGTTGTGGAGATGAATCCTGAGGTATGTAAGGATTCAACAACCACCAACATTTACTAGAAAGAATTAGTAACTACTATAAAAGTGAAATAGCCAAGTAATTGCAGCCACAAATATCTAATATCAGAATAAAATGAATGGTGGTGAATATATATCTATTGGGAATATTTATTTTCTAAGGAAGAATGGAATTATGAAGTAAATATATAGAGAAACAACAAATATTGAATTAGTCCACCATTAACATAATGAGGAAACCATTGAAATGCACAATATCAATAAGAAAATGAGTTCATGAGTACATATAATGTATTAAAATGGAATTTATTCATCACAACCATCAACTTAATTATTAGAAGAATTTTTAAAACAAAGAAAACACCAATAACTTAATCACGGTAATTAACAAAACCATTGAGAAACTTTCATCACACAAATACACTGAATTTCACCTAGGGAAAATTGAAGGAAGAAACCTAGCATGGATGATTGAGGAGGATCTAGAACACTCACAGAGGTCCAGGGTGATCCAAAATGCTCACAAAGGTCCAAGTGGATCCAGAAATGCTCAAAATTTGACCATCTAAAATGTTCTCGAAAATTAACTCATTGTGTATAGCTTGGAGATAGCTTTCCAATGGTGTAAGAATTATCTCATACAGAGTTCGTATGCAAAAGATATACCTGGTCAAAGTTTGGTCAAACAAAGTAAAACCCAAAGTAAAAGGTGACACATTTTACCACTGGAAGGGAGACATGTGTACTATCCATACAACCAAATGAATATGCCAAAAGACTTAACCAAAATCCACTAACTACTATTCCAAGTTTAGTGTTTGTTATAAAAAACACTTAATTAAATATTTAAGTGTGGATTAGTTAGGCCAGGTATATAGCATATATTTTGAGTCGACCTATGCCTATATATGGGAACACATTCCGAGGCCAAAAGACACACATATCCTAAGGGGTGAAGGATCTCGATACATAAGATGAAGTACAAGGTACAAATGTATCGAAGTGCGTGACAAGAAAATCCTAGATTTAGTGTTGTCTAGATTTATGTGCCATTGAGTACCATTTCCACATATATGCATGTTTATACTCATTTTTATTATTTTCTCGAGAGGAGCATGATAGTGATGTTATTTTTGTGCTAAGATATTTTCTATGAAAGTGTTAGTCCATATTTCCATTAATGAGCACCATAGTCCATTGTTTGGCATGTAAAGAGGGTGAAATTGAGCAAGTTCGGAATATGATCGAATTTATATTAATTTTTTTCTAGATTTTTCAAGGAATTCAATGGTAAACTATATATTTGAGTTTGAGAAACATAATTGGAGAGTGAATTCAAATTTGGCTTTGTAAGTCAATTTTGTATTGTAATTTTTTACGTTTTGAGATTATGAGAAGCAATATCATTGTTTGAAAGGAACTCAAAGATGTAGTAAACTCTGTTATCAATATTATTTATTTGAGCTCTTTTATTTTCTGTTGTTTTATTTCATTATTCTTCAATTTATTCATCATTTTATGATATTTTGGATAATAATCACATCATAATTTGTTATGCAAATCACCTTAATATGATCAAGAATTATTTTGAATCAAGTTAGATGCTAAAATGAATTTTTAGAGATTAATATTGGTATCTAAGGATTTTCGGATCAATGGAATGGTTATTGAATGTTCATGTCAACAATCTCTAGTTATAATGCAATTGATAGCTCTATGGCCTTTAAGCAATTCATATCTCCTTCTTATTTTCATTATCTCCTCCTAGACCAAAAAACCCTTTGAGATTCAAGCTACAAGGAGATATAAGATAGTTGGAGGGTAATGGTAAGTCCAATCTACTAACCTTCAATTATCATTCCTCTCTCTCTCTCTCTCTCTCTCTCTCTCTCTCTCTCTCTCTTCTCTCTCTCTCTCTCTCTCTCTCTCTCTCTCTCTCTCCTATTTTATTTTTTCTCTTTTTATTTCCCTCTCCTTTGTCTCATTTAGTTTTACATTTTCATTTTCTTTAATAGTTTATATAACCTTCATCAAATATTTAGTCACATTCACACATACTAAGTTTTACAAAATTTATCATGTTCATTTCCAGTACAGATCATACTTCCCCATTGATATTTTTTTTGGTCTACAAAATCTTAGTGGAAACCAATATGGATTGATGTTCCTTCTGTACACTTCTCTAGAACATGGCTCTGATGCTAGTTCTTAGACACAACTCCAATTGTAGATTTGTCTATGGCTACTTGCTCTAGTTTTGGATCTGGTTCATGGCTCACTTGTTCCCATACTGTAGAAGTTTTTGCATTGAATTTCAACTCTAAGTAATATTCATATCTAAACCCTTCACTCAAAATTAATTCCATATTCAATGTGAAAACTTCTTGCATTTTCAAACTTGGATATAGTATATATTGACAACTAATGAAGGATGTTGGCTCGATTGGGGTGTTTCAAAACCATGGTTCAATAGTTATTACCAAAAAATCCCCATAAGAGTTGGCATATTCAATCTTCAAGGAATGAAGAAGGTCTCACCTGAGATGTCATGAGATTAACAAAGACCATAAGTCTTGTGCAGGGTATGAAGGAATAGAACATAAAGGAAACCTTTTTAAATTAATCATTCATTCATTCATAACTATCACAAGAGTAATGAACAAAACACTATAGAACAAATAGACATACATTCAGACCATAACTCATCTGATGTAGAGATAAATGTGCTTCATATTTAATTCATTAAAATCAAAGGTATTCAAATACAGTTTCATACATAGAGGCTGAATCCTACTCAATATACATTAATATTCAATACAAAGATGATCCAATTTTTGAAATATCCTTTCTCTCTCATATTCACACATTCTATCTCTAAACATCGGAAATGATACAAAACTATACTTGGATATCTAGCTTTTTCTCAATAACTGATAACTATATCTAGTTAACAAAAACCCAACCCTTACATATTCACATGCATCCCTCCATATTTTCCATAGAGTGTGGAAATCATAATGAACTTGTTAGCTTGTCCACAACCTCGACCATGACCAATCAGATTGTTACAAAAATAGTTATAATGTTTGGTGAAGATGTTAGTACTAGAGTTGATCATGTCACCAATATGAAGGTTGGTTGAGGTTATAAGGATAAAAATGGACAATATGGAGACATAAGGAAATCTTCCAGAGATCCTAGACTGAAAGAGATACCATATTTTGAGGCACCCTATAGAAAATAACAAAACAATTATGCCCTAGGGGCCTAAGGTAAAGTTTTAAACACTTGGGTCCTTATCGAAAGTAAATTAGACCATATCATGACCAAAAAATACTTAAGCACTTTTAGATAAAGGGTATATCATGGGACCAAGCCTAAGAACCGAGTGCTAGCAGAGATGTGGGATCCATTATTAAATGAATGAAATTGATGTAGATTTATGGTAAGTGATAAATGCCGTATCATAAAGGTGCATGAAAGATGACAAGCATAATGGGTGTTACAGATGTTTGATGATACATGTGTCACAAATTTAATGGTGTCACCTGATAAGAGAAGGAAAGGATAAACCACCATCATTGGGTTGTGATAGTGAATTCCAGTTTTCACCCAACCACTTATCCTCCCATTACCAATCACACACCTATCTGTACTCTTAGAACCACCTGGAGTTGACTCAACAGTCCGCCAAGGAAACTCTAAAGGATCAAAGACAACATAACATGCCAACATGGCCCTCATTTGAGCTATTTTGATACTTCCACCTGTATAGAAGGGGCCCACTGGGAGCTCATGTCAGCATATCGAGCACATTTACACATATATGGACCTAGATCCACATAAGTGCTAACATGGACCAATATGAATCTTCCACGTGTCTGTGATACTATGACGACATAAACATGAAATCACTCAAAAATGTTCACCTTTCCCCAAACTTTCAAAAGAACTAAGTCACTGGGAAGATGACTTGTGTCTTTCCCCAAACTTTCAAAAGAACTAAGTCACTGGGAAGATGACTTGTGTTCATAAAAGGCATGAGGAAACATATTTTCAATGAGTGGGATAAAATGATAACACACCAAACTAATGGATAGATAATACAACATACAACACGACATTTTCCTTCATGTTTGGGTGTCCTAACCAATCATTATTCCGATACTTGTAGTTGATAAAGGAAAATGATCATTTCCTCCATAAGCACACCTTTGCAAGTCATATATATCAGAATATCATGTCAGGTGTAGTGAATCACTTCATTCCATTAGTTGTCTCAAAAAGAACGTGTCAATCCCTTTTAAGACAAATCCTAAAGAATAGAAGGAACCAACCTACAAGTAATTTAGATTCTAAAGGTGAGTTACTCGGATGCCAAGTGTCATAGAAGATGAACCACTTGCTCAGTCTCTCCTCTCAAGAGAATGCTATCAACCATCATGGCTACAAAAATCTAGATACCGTGTTCTACAATTCATGAAGGAAATCATGTCTTTCTATGGTATTATTGATCCAAATTTTAGAGCAGGGGGACATTTGGTAGTCCACCCTAAGTTGCCATTGTATAATGTGACCAAATCTCTATCGAAGCTTGAGGCATAATACTCAAAGGGTTGGTCAATGATACACTACATTGAGGATTAGTGGTGGTTGAGAGGAAATGACTAAACATTCTTCCAGCCGGCAAAGGACCTCAACTATTCAACGATTGAGCATGTCCATTGCAGCAGTCAAAGGTCAAATTAATTCAACTGAAAGAATCCAAACAAAATCTCAATTACAAAAAGAGAACACACCTCACAACAACATCAACATGTTAAAAATTGTTGTTAAAATAATTTTTACTAGGTAAAATCAATTGGAAAACTAGAGGTGGTATTAAAAAACTGACAAGCTATATCCAGTTTCAAGAAGCAGTATTGGATTAAATGAATGATTTTCTTACAAATAAAATCGTCTATAAAGAAATATAAGGATCTCATTATTAGGATCAACACTTTAGGCAATTTAAGAGTCTCTTATAACCAAAGATGTTGATCACAAGGCTCAGGAACATACAAATAATAAAAGAAACATGCATCAAGAGATTCATCCCCTTCTTTATGTTTCAGTCTATAATTATTCCTCTTTTTTTGTATGTGTTCATGTAAATACACCCCTTTCATATGGCTTCTTGTATCGATTCCCCATTAATAAAATCTTAAGAAGCAGGTTATGCAACATATTTAGTGTTACTGTGTGGTGTATAGTCATGGCACATTAGCGATTTCCTCTTAACAAATGACCACTTCTTGTCTTTTATTAATTTCTTTAAATGATATGTAAATGTTACCTACATGTGTTTGAATATCTGAAGATGTGTAACTATTTGAAGCATGTTATATTGGTTTGTATGCATGTGTTAGAATTGTTGAATTCTTAATTGCTAAACACATTATTCTATTTCAATAAGCTAAAAGATTCATTATTTGTAGTGCCTTATATGCTTATATTTATTTTCTTCTAATTCACTGATCCACTCACCTCTAAATATAAATTTATTGAAAAAATCATGTACATATTCCTCTTGGAGCTGAGAGTTTTAAATATCTGAGCTGAGACTGATTGAGGGATGAGAGTTTTGAAAGAGAGAGAGAAAATGTTACCTAGTTTTTCATAATTTTTCTTATTGAAAGCATCGATTTAAGACTCCTTTTGAGTCTTAGCCCCTGTAGTGCCTCAACATCGTTCCATTTACAACCTCAAACATCTTGAGGGATAAAATCTGAACTTGCATCGTTGTCAATGAATGAAATTTGAAGAAATATTTCCCTGGGATACGACATTGTTATCTCTGATCCTTGATGGTGAATAAGCCTCAGACATCTGTCTATTAAAATTTCACCTAGTGAATCCATAGAAGGAAAATATGGCATTCAATAGAAGATGCACTAGAAGTAACCATGATCCTAAGAAAGTTTTAGTATACATAGATATAGAAAATCTCGTGACTTGGAGGAACATTAGAGAATGTTAGATCTCTTCTTCTCAAAGGTAACCCTAATTTAGAAACATCTCCTTCTCCTATTCAAAGAAGTGTTGAATCTATATATCTAATTTATATTCCTATAGTTGTTAATTTTTCTTCAAATGATCCCCTAGAACCATTGATAGATATGAAAAATTCACCCCTATAGTTATGTCAAGAAGTGAGTTCTTCATTACGACCTTTCTTGAAATATCTTGTATCTCCATTGTCCTTCGAAGATAATAGCCTAATCCTAAGAAACCTTATGGATGGATTAGGTGGAGGAAGAGAAGGGGTAAACCAACCTCTCCCAACACCTTTAAACCCTTGGGTCACTGTTAGATATGGCCCATTGAATTTACCCCAACATCTTCATGATCTCCCTGATAATTAATTGAAGCTTTTACCTAAATATGATGGAAAAAAGACCCATTCCTTTAAGGAACACATAGTTTCATTTCAAGACTCCACATGCAACCTGTTTGTGGAGCATGATGATGTCTTCATGAGTATTTTTGTCCAAAATTTAGAGGGAGACATCATAAAATGGTTTATAGAACTACCCATTGCTTCAATAGATAGTTGGTAGGCTCTAGCATCCACTTTCATGAGAGTGTGGGGTGAAAAAAGAGACAATCTATACTACCTAACTAAATTTGGCTCACTCAAGAAGAGATACAATGAGCTTATTGTTTATTTCAATATAAGATTTAACAAGTTATGTAACATGATCCCTAGATATATAAAGCCTTCACAACCACCACAAAAAATCACATACATTGGTGCATTCAATGTTGACTTTTCCATGGTATTGAGGGAGTGAAAATCTCCCACTCTTCTCATAATGCAAGATGATGTAATAAACATTGAAGGGAACATTATTTCATCAAGAAAAATGAAGCTAAAATAGGATCAAGTAGAAAACAAAAATACTAGAGAAGATTGTGGTACCTTTGATCCAAATAAAGATTCCCAAGAAGCTAGAATGGATGAAATGTCTAGACTAATTAGAAACTTAACAAATAAGATGACAAGGTTTGAGATGGAAAATAGAAATGAAAATAAATTTCCTCAAGAAGGGGGCATGAGAAATGCCAATCAATTCAAAATTCCTTTTAACCCTCAACTCATGAGGAGGGAAAGAAAAATTGAGGAACAACCCATCCAACCCCTTGTAAAAACCAACAAAGAAAATAACCTAGTTGAGGAAGTTGTGGATGAGGAACATTTAGAATACACAGAAGAAATACACCTGCTTCAAGATGAGAATAATTATGTGGATCTGACCCAAGTTGAATATGAATATTCTCTAAATCCTAAAGTGTCAATCAAAACAAGATTTTCTTTCTAATGCCCAATACATAATGTTTGTTGATGCATTACAAGATAAAATGGACAAGAAGTATGATCATAGGCCTAGGAAAAAAGTAGTTATCCAAGACAATTGTCCTCAGCCTAAGAATCCTAGCACAAGTCAACTCAAGGATAAAGTCAAAGAACTTGTTGATATTCCCAAGGATAATGAGGTTTTGGAACCTTCAAAGAGAGAAAAAGAAATTAAAGAATTTGAGGAATCCGTTCCACCTTTTAACAACGAAAAAGAATTGTCCAAAATCAAAATCATTATACCATTGGTGGAATTGGCTAAGAATCCTTCATAAACAAATTGAGAAATCCATACAAGGAAAGGGATCTGTAAGCCATCCTGATACATTAAATGTACAAGATGAATCCCACGCCATAGTTTTAGGTCCTCATATAGATGACATGGAAGAATCTATTGCACCTTTCTATGTAACTTTGAATATGCATGACAAAATGATGAACAATTGTATGCTTGATTATGGGGAATCACATAACCTCATGCCCAAAGTAGTCATGGAAATTTTAGGCTGGAGATAACGAGGCCATATCATGACCTTTATTCTTTTGATTCTAGGAAAGTGAAGTGTGATGGGGTGATTAAGGACATGGTGGTTACTTTGGATCATATGTTTGTCAAAAGAATCATAATGGATGTGGTAGTGGTTGATGTGCCTAATAATTATGGAATGTTGTTGTCCAGAAAATGGGCATGTAAGTTGCGAGGTACAATGTGGATGGACATGAACAATTCCATTGTACCAATATTTGGAGTTGAAAATAGAAAGTTGAATAGAGAGAATTTTTTTTCTTATGTGGTCAATGACCAAAACAACCCTGTAAACCATCCTATCTATGTTGTTGATGAATACATTGGCTATTGTACCCTTTCAATAAATAAAGAATGCACCTCAACGTTTGCAGAACTTATGTCAAGTCCTTATAAAGAGTTAGATATCATATGGAAAATGTTTTTTGATGGGGAATATTCAAAAAGTGTGGGAGCTTGCGTAGTACTCATTTTTCCCAGCAAAAGAGAATTCCATTTTTCCTACAAACTAGAGTTTGAGGCCACCAATAATGTAGATAAATATGAATCCTTGATCCTATTATCGCACAAGTTGTAGTTTGGGAAAATCCCGACCCAATCATCAATTGGTGACAACTATGAGAGCACCTACCCACTATCACCTTAGGCAAGTGTTCCCATCACTTTAGAGGTGAGGTGGTCAACTCAAGGGGGGAATCTTGGTGACCCTAGGGAGAATTGAGATGGAAAGTGATACGTATGAGTGGATTCCTATTGGGTTATGAAAAAGGTACAAATATCCTCCTTATTCCCACAATTCATGATACAATCTTGATTGACTTTTTCTGTTAATTAGGGATAAATAGAATAGAAAATGGTTAATATGTCTTCTAGTGATATTATTGAAGTCATGATGAATAGATTCTAAAATACGGTTGGAATTGTTTGATTTTGTTACAGGATTGGTTA
>CBVK0103435787.1:0-10011 GCA_900067695.1 Picea abies | reverse complement strand
AAATTAATATCTAAATTTCTTTATTTCGTTTTTCCTTTCAGGATATCGTGCAACTTGTGGTGATCTAAATGAGATGGAGCATTTATGGGGTTATTAGCCATTTCTTTGGCTCATTTTTTAAACAGAAACAAACCTTTTATAATCTTAAGAGATACAGTTTGATATTGAGTGGTTTTATTACCCTCTATTTTTGTAATTAGTGAATCATCCCAGGATTTGATTCTATCTTAGAAGATAAGATGCTTAGTTTGCTTGAACTCTTTAAATACTTCAAATTTTTGTAATGAAGACATCTTTGCTGGTAGCAAGAAATGGATGTGTGACTTCATAACTTAATGAAATAGCATTTAACACATTTTGGCTTTAGCCTTTTGTTTATAATGTTATCATTTATGTCTTGTTATGTCCTGATACATGTATAGATATGATATCTTTAGATTAAATGATATGTGATGTGCAAGATATTATATTATAAATGCCATATGCAATTTGTTTCTCAAAATATAAATGTTGTGATTATGTTTTCAGTTAAAATGGCAAGGTTGTTTATCATTCAATTTTGATTGAAAAACGAAATGTACAGATTACTTTCAGATTTATCTTACAGTAATTATGTATAATCATGAAATTACAGATTTATGTTGGTGTCTCTGCTTCAGTCATTAACACCCAAACTTCCAACACATTGTTCAGAATTTATTTAGAACAGTCTTAAGGTTATTTGTATGTTTCCCTCTTGGACATGGTACTTGGATGTTCTCAAATCATTAAGATGCTTGGATACACATCACTAATTCACTAACAGGTTAGCTCATTTACATTTTTCTGTTATTTGTTTATCATTGAAATTTGAATGTGTGGTTTGGCTTTTGACTATCCAGATGCTTATGTTTCATAGTATTTTATTTTTATTAGCTTAAGATTTATAAGGAAAAAAACAAAAATATTTTTTATGTGCTTTCTTTATCTGCTTCTTCAAAGTAGTCATTTTTCACATTGAGTTTTGTAAGTTTATATTAAAACTTGCAGTGTGTGTATCATGTATATAAAAAGGATAAGTATATCTTCTATTTAAATATACCTATAGTAGTTACGTCATACATATGTACATATATATATAGTAATTAGTAATTAGTTAATTATTTCATTTATTTAATTTGTTTCTTTAGGACTCTTAGATTGGCTAACGGAACCATTAAACCCGTCAGAATGAGTTACACCAAACGGCTTGGGTTATTTAGACAACCTCGGACCGGACTCACTCTTCCAGTTGACGGATGGTCAATTTCACCTGTCAACACAAACAAAGCATGGTAAAGATGACCCTAACCAATAGCCTCTCAACAACCGGTCCAAGACATAGGAAAAGAAGGGTAAAGGAAAGATGAAGAATGACACTGGGAAGTGGTATAAATTACATAAAATCCCTTGGCACAAAACCAATGAATGTCACTTGAGAAAATCATTGGTGGTTGAGGTCAAAGACAAGGAGCCAAACCCTAATTCATAATCTGAGCCATAAAATATTGAAAACAAATAGATCATCGATGCATACCCCATGGATTCTTTCGTGACCACAACAATTCAACTAGAAGAAATAGTAGATCCTGAAGAGGGGGAGCACTTATTCCATTCACATATGTGGGTGAAGGGGACCCCATTTCATTTCATTTTTTATAGCTGTAGCCAGAAGAACCTTGTCTCAGATGAGGTCGTGAAACAATTGGGGTCATTGGAAACACCACACCCACAACCATACAATATCTGGTGGCTTCACCAGGGATGAGATCTCTGTGTCATCCAATAGTGTTTCCTATCCTATGGCATCCAACCCTTCAAGGATGAGGTAGTGTGTGATGTTTCCCCTCTTGATGTATGTGATGTTGTTTTGGGCCAACCATATATGTGTAAAATTCATGTTGTTTATAAGTCTCGATCCCGTAGTGTCATTGTTACTCTGGGGGGTCAGCTCTATAGGATACCAGAGGTAGTTTCGACTACTATTCCACCAAAAAAATGTCGTAGGGTAATCTCTCATACTGCAAAATTCATCCTCTTCACAGTCTATTCAAAGGATGCACAAAAGGCCACTACAACCACTGTAGCCTCAACACCTTCTATCTAGTAGAAGTAGATTACTAAAGAGAAAAAGATATTGTTTCTTCACCATACGATGGTTCCTACACAATTCCCCATCAAGCCCAGAGACAACAATTTGGTGGAACAGATTCAGCCCCACCAGCAACATGTTCATGATAGCCTTCCACAGACCAATCAACACTACTTCTCCAACAAGGCAGGCAACTCACCAAGATTCAGATTCAAAAAGAACTTTCCCCTCTTCCCAAGACACTAAAAATAATGTAGACCATTCCTCCCTAAGGGGGGATGACTGATCCAGGTGGATATTGGTGGCCACCCACATGTTCCAAATTCCAACTGGATCATCTTGATAGTTTTCGATTCAACACGTTTCTCTGTAATGGGGAAATTTCTTTGTAATTGTGGGTTTTGTACTTCTGGGGCCATCTTGAATCCCTACACAACATCGAGGTGGATAATGGTGGCTGCCCACCTATTCCAACTGGCTTATTTGGGAAATTTTCATGTCAGTACATCTTTATGTATTTCCAGGGTTGTTTTGGGGACCTAAACAATGTTTTATTGGATTTACATAGTCAAACTATAGATTAAGTCAGAGTTTGATGACATAATGCGTAATTCTCTAAAATACCTTTCCAATGGGCTATCACACACCTAAAACAAAGATCTTATGAAAAAGTTACGACCCTGAGAAGTTGATGTACTAACTTACCGCAACGAGGCCCACATGACTTTAGGCGCTTCATCTCCTAGGGTTAGGTTTTTGGATGTCTAGGTTTTTTTCATTCATGTTTATCACAAAAATGCCTTCAAAGCCTCATTGTACTCATCTTCTTGTGAATGAGCATAGCCCTCACATCTCTTCTCAAAGATAAAGTTGTCGCCTTTCTAGTGAGTCTTGCACTTTGTATTTTTACAGTCTCTGTACATTTCTCTCATTAATAGAAATCATGTGTTGTTGTATTTCTTTGTTTCTGACAATTTTTATGTGTATTTCATTGTAATATCTCTTCTTTCATTTCGTTCCAAAAATAATCTGGATCAACCAAGTTCCTAAGTTCTCTATAACTAGGAACGCAAATTATGTTATTATGCATATGTAATCCATCCTATTTAATCTCGTACCCTTTGAATTTTTGTTGTAATTCTCTTGTTGTAAACTCTATTTTTCCTATAGGTAATGTTGGTTTGTAACAACAACATCCAAAATTCTTCTCTTTAAATATTACCGATGTATACTAACGAGTGTAGCATGCATAAGATGTACCCTTCTATTGAGTCATCAACAATTTTATTATCTTTACCTCTGTTATGCTTGATCTCGAAGTCATACTCACTTAACAATTCTAGCCATCTTGCCTATCTGGAATTCAAATTTGGTTGCTCAAAAATATATTTCAGACCACTATGGTCTATTCTTAGTTCAAATTTCTTCCCCATTAAATAATCTCTCTACATATTCACGGCATGAATTATGGAAGCAAGCTCCAGATCATGTGTGACATAGTTCCTCTCATGTTCTTTATGCTTTATGAACTCATAGCTAATGGCATGTCCATTTTGGGTGAGGACTCCACCAAGTCCTCCCTTGCATGCATCTATACAACCCATTAAATTCTCATTTAGGTCAACAATCTTTAAAATAGGTGCACTAATAAGTAATTCTTTTAACAAGTTAAAATTCTCTTTGCAGTTTGTTGTCCATACAAACTTAGTTCCCTTGTTTTGTAAAGAAGTGATGGGATGAACAATCTTAGAGAACCCTTCTATAAACCTCCTGTAGTATCCAGCTAATCCCATGAAAGATATGACTTCTAAAACACACTTTGGTGTTGGCCACCCTCTAATGGCTTCGATTTTCTCTAGATCTACTACTATACCTTCTTCTGAAATAATGTGCCTCAAATAATGGATATGTTCTTGGTAAAAAAAACACTTGCTTATCTTTGCATAAAAGTTATGTTCCCTCAGTACTTGCAGCACCAACCTCAAGTGATGTTCATGCTCTTCTTCGGATTTAGAATAAATAAGCATGTCATCCAAGAATACAATGAAAAAATTATCTGAGTAACTTTTTAATATGCCATTCATTAAGCACATAAAGACAATTGGTACATTGGTTAGTCCAAATGGCACAACTACAAATTCATAATGTCTATAACTGGTTCTAAAGGATGTCTTATTCCTTGATTCTTACCTGATGGTATCTTAGCTACTCAAAGAGGTCATCAATTCATGGTAGAGGGTATTTTTTCTTTACCATGGATTTATTCAACTGTCTAAGTCAATACATAGCCTCAATGTTCCATCCTTCTTTTTCACAAAGATTATTGGTTCTTCCCAAGGTGAAACACTTGGGTGTATGTACCCTTTCTTCAATAATTCTTCTAGTTGCATTTGTAATTATTTTAACTATGGTGTACTCACTCTATAAGGTGTCTTTGATACCGGGGCAACTCCTAGAACTAAATAAATAGATAAATATATCTCCCTCTTCAGTGGCAATCCGAGTATTTGTTAGAATACATATTCAAACTCTTGCAATACTGAAAAATTTTCAAGGCTTGGTCCTTTTTTATTTTTTGGTTCTTCTACATGAGTTGCATACAATTGACAACCTTTCCTAAAATATCTCTTCAACTATAAGGTAAAATATCCCTTATAGAAATGGGTCTCGAAATTCCTTTCACAATGATTTGTTTTCCTTCTTCATCAAGGCATGCAAATGTTTTGTCATGACAATTTAGAGCAACATGATGCTTTTCCAACCAATCCATTCTAATTAGAATGTCATAATATTCTAATGGTATGATATTCATATCAACAATTTTATTTACTTAGTTCATATTTATTGGATAGCCTCTAGATGTCTCATTGATCCTTCTTTCGGTTCCAATGGATAACTAAACCAAACATTTTTTTGTCAAGATTTATTTTATCCAAATGAATTCTATCTACTAATTTAGGGTCAATGTAACAATGACTCAATCCCGAGTCAATTAAAATAACAATAGGTTGATTAATGATATTACCTTCCACTTCGATCATATGGGATTGAAATTTTTCTTGTCGATCTTCTAAGGATACATATATTCTTGGAATACTTCTTCCCATGTCTTCTACTATAGTAGCTTCTTGGATCTTGTGCATGGTCTTCATTTTATCTCCTTTGTGAGGGAAATACTTGTACATGTGGTATTTATTGTATCCAAAAAAATGGATTGGTGGTCTTCCCCTTTTTCCCAAGGAGTCTTCCTTCTTGGATTCCTGCTTAGTAGACTGATATTGATGATTTTTATTAGGACTGTTTTGGTTGAAAGGTGGGTTGAATCCCTTATTTCTCTGATCAGACTTCTCCTTCTTTTCATCCTTCCAAAAAATTTGCAAATATTCTCTTCACTTTCCTTGCTCGTATAGGTAATTAACCTTTGTAATGGTTTCTTTCAAAGTTCTAGGCTCATCATACTGAATATTCTCTTTATAAAATGATGGCAGCCCACTCAAAAATATCTTTATCTTTGCCTTCTCATCCCTGATAAATCCAACATACTTCAAAAATCCTAAGAACTTCCTTTCATATTCTCCCATGGTAATGCTCCCTAACCCAAGTTCAAAGAAATATTGCATTTTCTTGTTAAAGTAGTGTTCTAAAAGATACTCCTTTTGAAAATACCTCTTGAACCACTTCCAAGAGATCATGTTCTCATTGATGTGTTCAACTTGCATCAACTGATCCCACCCAATGGAAACTTTTCCATGCAAATTTTATGTGGTAATTTTGGCTTCTAGAATAGAGGAGTAGTCATGCAAATGAAAATACTTCATGATACCAAGCAACCATGCTTCAACATCATCTTCCCTTTCTCCTTCACCATCAAAGGATGGTGGCTTAAGCTTCCTCAGTTCTCCTTGGAAAACTTCCATCTCATGTATTCTTCTTTGATGTATGACATGAGACACTTATGGACTGCTTATGGAGTCTCTAGACACATAAGACTTCCTATATGAGTAAGGAGGTGATTGATGTCTATGAGTTCCACTAACCCTTCCTAAATTACTGGCTCTTATGTATTTATCTATTCTTTCATGTTGTTTATCTTCTTCCTCCTATATTAAGCCTAATCCATTCTTTGATTTCCTCTGCAATTGATTTAGGATTTACATCATTTGGGAATTTATTTTATCATGTTCTTTCATCATTTTTTCATTATCTACTTTGTAACTCTACACTTCTATTCTTAGGTGTCTCACAGTTTCTATTAATGTTTCTAGTTCCACTCTACTCCTATGACCATTATATTATGTCTCAACATTTCCAAAACTGATATTTTGACCTTTAGCCTCTCTCTCATGATTGAAGTCTCCCTCTCCTTCCTCCATTTATCAAATATGCATTTTTAGCTTGAACTGATGTGTTTATACCCTTAATTCTGCAAGAAAATGTGCATGCAACATAATTTCTATTAGACAAAAAGAATAAGAATGTATACACTATTGTTGGAAAGGGATTGCATGAATTTATACAAATTTATTTTCCTTAAGGCCACCATTCATATTATTCCTAGTTGAATATGATTTATATTTCTCAAAAAAAAATTATGGATGCATAAATGGATTCCTTTTATCGAGATATTTCCAATGACTATTCGTTTCCCAATTCCAAGCTCGGATAAAACATTTATGCCCTTTTGAAATTTTGGAGATTCTCCCTTTTGCAAAGGTATTTCAAGTTGACATGAAATCCATGTGGACCCCTTCCACATCTGTTGGATGATGTGGCAGATGACATGGTAGATGACATGGCCACCGACCTACTAGGATATCTGGATGTCAACACTGAAATGGGGCTTGGGAACTTTCGGGGGTCTGGTATGGACCCACCGGGGCACTTGCCCCTCATAAGTTTTCATACCATACTTTCCTAATAAGGTTCTAGTCCTAGGCCATCAGCCACTTCAAAAATCTATCCAACAAAGGAGATCCAAATTTGATATGGTCCACTAGGGCACTGACCCACTAGCTCAAATTTTATCTGGATTGTAAAAGGAACAAAATGGCAAGTAAAGTGACAAAATAGAGTAAATGGGACGAAATCAAATAAGGAAAACAATATAGAAAGAAATAAACTTATTTATTAAATGGAAGAATATTTAGAACTATATCATGAATGGAAAGATCTCCTTTACAATGAGAGGCCCGTATATATAGTAATTACAGGGTCCTCATAGGAGTCATGTATTTTCATTATTTAATTGTTTATTTGTTCATGTATTTTCATTATTTAATTGTTATGTGTTTTGTTTTTCAAATACCATGGGATACAAAAACATTATGGGTGAATTTCCATGGGTTAAAAAACAATACTACACACATAAATTTTCTCCATTTATTATTGTTCTTTTTTCCTACCAAATACCATGGGTGTATATTCTTGATGGTAAAAAGAAACAATTACCATGGTGATTTGGTGGAAGAGGTGTATGGCCACCGATTTCCAATTGAATTATTCCTCCCCCCTTAGGAAGTAATGGTCCCCATTGCATCAAGATCCCAAGCTTGGGATATGGGGAAAAATTTGTTGAATCAAAATCTTGGCGAGTCACTTGCCTTGTTGAAGTAGTTGTCCTGCTTGTACTTGAATTGTGGAAGGATGTCATGAAACTGTTGGTTGAGGTGTTGGATCTGTTTAATATAACTGGCTGAACGATCTTCCTTGGTTTGAGTGTAGGAGGAATATATAAGTGAATATGAAGCAAGAAGGGATATATCAATGGGGGGTAATGGTTGGAATCCCAAGCAAGCCTGAAAAGGGCTATATCCAATAGAGATATGAAGGGATTTTTTATAGCTTTTCTTGACTGTGTGGTGTGGAGGCACCCCCGTAGGTGAAGAAAGATTATCTTTGTGCTCTTCTACAATCTTGTCGACCTGCTTCTATTGGATAGAAAGGTATTGGACCGAGGATGTAATGGTCACAGTGTCCTTCTATTCACCTTCTAATCAGATCATGAAGAGAATAAACTTTGTAGTATGAGATATTAATTTGTGGCACTGTGTTGTCGATACAATAGTCGAAATAGTACCCTGTAGAGATGACCCTCTAGAGTAACAATGACACTATAAAGTCGAGACTCATAAATAACATGATGTTTCCACATATATGGTTAGCATAAAATAACATAATAGACTTCCAGTGGGGAAATATCACATAATACCTCATCCTTGAAGGGCTTGATTTCATAGGATATGCGACATTGTTGGCTAACATAGAGATATCGTCCCTGGCGAATCCACCTGATGTTGTATGGATGCGGGTGTGTTGTTTTTGGAAAATCCAACCTCTTGACGACCTCTGTTGAGATTGGGTTATTTTGGCTTCCACTAGAAATAATGAAATACGATGGGGTCCCCTTCACTAACATCTATGAATGGAAGAGGGGCTTCTCCTCCTCAGGCTCCTCTAGTTCTTTTGTTTGGATTTTTGCGGTTGTGATTTTAGCAATGAGTTCTGCATCAATCATATATTTCCTTTTATTTTTTTCTAAATCAGATTCTGAGTTGGGGCTCGGTTCTTTTTCTTTGAGTTTGGCCACCAATGACTATTTTGAGTGAAATTCATTGGTATTATGCCAAGGGATTTTTTGGAATTTGCACCACTTTCCAGTGTCCTTCTTTTCCTATGACTTGGATTGATTGTCTTGAGGTTGGCCATTCTTTGGGTTAGTGATCCAAAAAGGATCCATAGAAGGATAATAACAAATAAGAAATTGCAGAGGCAACTCAGGATGCTCATAATGGCTTCAACATATAGAGAAAGGGAAAATATTCAGAGTTCCCAAAACTCAATTAAACTGACATTATCACGAAGAGTGCCTCGCAATATTTCTAACGACACAAATGACTCATCAAATAGAGTTACGGATCGAAAGATATTCGCGGTCAAAGTTTTGGTCAACCTAGCCCATTCAGCAGGGATGAGTCATCATTCATACTACTTACGTCAGCACCATTATAGATGACATCATTGTACGTAAAACATATATGGAAAGTGTAGAGGGAGACATGTGTCATGATAACGTCAACATGATGCCGTGGTAGCACCTGAGGCTACCACATGTCACTCATTTTTGGACTTTTTAGGTCGACATGTGGACCAATGAAAACATACCATGTGGCCATCCATACAGGACACATGGCATCCATACAATACGTGGCAGGATGATGTGGCATTTGTACACTACGTGGCAGGTTGACATGGAATGAAGGTGACATGACATGATGACTTTGTAGAGAGGTGACCTAGGCCAATGTTTGGTTGCTACATGGACCAGTCATGGGCTTCCATGTGGCAGTGCGAAAATCCCCAATGACGCCCAACAAATAATAATATAAAGACCACCAAATTTGGCGATGGTTCTGCCAGATTGGTGGTATATTCTGTTGGCGGCCAAAATTAGCAGATCCACCAAAACTTGTAAAATTATACAAAGAGGGGAGGCCTTTTGGTTAGACCCCGAGACCTCCACCTAAACCTCTACCAACCAACGCCTTCAAATAGCCTCCGCTAACCAATGCGCCAATGGTCCCATTATTGCATAACTACCCGCAAATATTATAAAAAGGGGGATTATGCCAGTGTACAAGGGAGATACCAAGGGCTCAGCCGTAGGGAAAGAGGCAAGTATTTTGAGACAGGGTCCATTAATTGTTGTAGGTGTGGGCACAAAAAATGAGACAAGATTGTCTCTTGGGCCCGAAAGTGCCAGACTTAGATCGAGACGTGGAGACAGTCATTTTTAGGTAATTCGACACCGCAAATGTAGTGGTGATGTTTGTTTACTTATATGAGCAAATATTCTGTAGCTTAACTCCATAATGAGGTATACTTATGTATTTTTCCCAATTCTT
>CBVK0103435751.1:0-13244 GCA_900067695.1 Picea abies | reverse complement strand
TCATGACTAGCAGAGCCCAACTAGGCATGTAAGTGCTCACTTTTTGCTCACACATTGACGAAAAGAGCACGAACAGTGATTAATGCCTAAGGGTAAATATTTTCTTTAAAAATAAATAAACATTGGTATTCCCCCAACCAGCAATTCTGATGCAGTTTAGATGTAGCACGTAATATAACGAATAATTACATATCACAGTGTAGAAATTCTGATCCTTTTAAATAAATACACCAAATGTAATCTAACCCAACTATATGGACGTAATTTAAATGGACACCGAATGTTTTTGGTATTAAAGTTTCGATAATTTTATATTATATTTAAAAAGGACTTCTATAATGATGCTTTTCAAATTATAAAGGATATTACCTTATCATAAGTTCCCCTTTGAAATTATGGTGTATAGTATGGGGTATATTACGGTGTAAAATGATGTTTTAATTTATGGTGTATATTACCTACGATACAATGGTGTAGATTTCCTATGATGCCCTTTTTCATCTAGCAATTTCTAAATTAGTTGACATTCATTTATTGCTATTTTAAAATTGATAGTTGCCACCTTTTACTTGTCATAAAATTCTATTAAATTAGAATGCCATTTTAATTTAGGGTGTATGATGTCGTTTCCATTTGATGTCTTGCCATTGCTTTTTACGAGGTTATAATGTAAATTAAGGTATGAGGATATGCTGATTAATTTCACTCAAGAAGCTATTTATAAGATGACAATTATATATACTGACTTGTAATTATTGCTGGATATAGTATTGGTCTACCAATAATTGTTACCTTTGTTATTTACATTACTGTTTTGTCATCTCGGATTATTCAAGAAATGTGGCATTAAATAGGGTCGCTTTATGTATTGCCCTTTCCTAATTAGGATGTCCCTTCAAGCATGATGTATATTCCTAGTGTTGTGTAATGAAATGTTAATGATGACGCTCAAAGCGTAATGGTAATAATGTTAACGACAAGGATAATACCGGTTAGTTAATGATGTTAATTTCATTTGTCATAATGTGTCTTATGCTATTGGATTTACTTGTGAATTATGTAATCAATATTCTACACGTGATTCTCATAGCACTAATAATTGTAGTAATAGTGCATAGGCCTTTTATAATTACTTCATGATACTGGTCAAAATGGCGATTATGGTTATGTTAACTTGTATCCTTATTATGGTCTCGCACCTTCCCTAAGGGGTGAATTGTTCTTCTTATGTATGTTGTAATTGATCGTGGTCAGTTGGTCGCTGGGTCAGTTGTGTCGGGTGGGATGTAGACACCTCCATGTTCCTTAGAACAGTCGCCATCCCTGAGACCTTAAATGGTTAAAGACGATGGGAAACCGGGCTTGAGCGTTGGAAACCGGGCTTGAGCGTTGATTATGTGTCTTGGAGGTCCTAACCTTGCAGGGTAGGACGGGCGGGAGGTCAGTCGTATTAGTGGTCAGTTTTACTTTTCGCTGAGTGTCTGCGTTGTGCACCTCTGCCTATGGTTGTGTTGTTGTAGTTCTCATTGAGGCCTTCAGCGTTCTTGGCTGAACCTCATGATTGAGTCTTGTAGTTAGTCGAGTGGCGTCATACAGTTCATTATGTTGCTACTGCTACACGCGTGCACACACAAAAGAAATTTTTTTGCACCTGTTACTAGAATGATTGTCGTAACGAGGCGGTTCGTTACATAAAGTTCCCCTCCCACCAAAATAATGCTAAGGTTTAGAAGTGATATATTTCCTAACTATCTCCTACCTTGAGAAAACTCCCCAACAACGATGCCAAAAATGATGGGTGTTCTATATGCACTAAAAACACACTAAAAACCCTCAATTACATTGTCAACCTAGGGTAAGTAAACTTAGATTTGTAGCACTATATGTGCCAAGGTAGAAGGGTTGGTAGTAGTATAGTCTAACTAAGGAAGTGGATATCTAAGAGCTAATCTATTCAAGAAAATACTACTCATGATCAAACCCTACTAAGAAACTCAAACTATGTACCCTAAGTAACCTTTGAACAAAGGATCGATGCATAGTTCTATGAAATCAAATGGAAACCCTACTTAAAGAAAACTAGTTCATTCATAACAATAAGAAAAAAAAAACTATTCATCTAATAAGCAGATATCAATAGCAAACAATTTGTAATTAACCTACTTTAATTCAATAAGCAACTATCCTGTGAAAGCAAGCAAATAAACAAGCAACTACACTATCAAAGCAAGAATAGACAAGAAAAAACTAACCTATTAAAGCAAGTAAACAACTAACTAACCTAGGATAAATTCTACATCAAGTAAACTAATTAAAACTACTCAATAAGAAACTAACTAAGCTAAGAGACAAGTGAACTCTATTCTTTAAATTAAACTTCACAACTATTTCTAATTTATGAAAGTAAGAAAACTATCTTCTAATCTATGAAAACTCAAATATAGTGTTGATGGTTATGTCTCTGGTGTCTTATGATATCACGATGGCACTTGAAAATGAATGATAAATTGAGAGGGATAAAATTGATATTGACTTCAAATAGCAAAGTGAAAGGTGTGAATTAGGCAATCCAATCAGAATTTAGCCATTATGAAAACAACATTAACTATCCTGCATATCCATGTGATTATTGATCATGCATTAACCATCAACAATATAAAGAGATTATTCTAATAAATTCAATTGCATTCTAGGCTAATGAAGAAAATTCATACTACACTAAACTCAATAATTAACTACGAATTGAAATTGTAATCTAGATCTAAGAAAGAAATTGCATGAAGAAAACTAAACTAGTTCTATCTTAACAATTCAAATTTGCAAAAAGAGGAAATACTCATAAACATAAATTAAACACTATTTCAGCATATGACAAGAAATGAAATGGTAAAACTAACCAACAACTAAATAAGAAAAACTAAACAACAATTAAATAAGTAATCTGAAAATCAAAACTAAGACTAACACTATCCATCCACCGAAACCCTGTCAAAGAAAGTATGCATTAAAACTCTGTTTTAAACTCTATCTAACCTATTTCAACATACATAAATTCTAGTCTATTATTTAATCACATAGGGTTTAGTGGCTTAAGCTTAATCATATTTATAATAACTAAGAATTCATTGCATACTAATAAGATCCGTCATATTAACCTGCAAAAGGAAACTAAGACAATTAAACTATAACAACAATTTATACAGTGAGAAAACAAGATGACAATTCATATACAGGAAAATAAATAAAAATACATCTATGCTATTTAATTCACAAGTAAATACATAGGATAGTTACCCAGACTACTGGTGGCCCCCCCATCAAGTCTTGGTCACTCTTCAAATGCACACCACGAACTTCAACAAAGCGATTTCACCATTAAAACTAAAAATACAGGTTTTATGCAATTCTGGCAAAATAACAATAAAAATTGTCTTTCTCTCTAACTCTCTATTCCTGAGCTTCTATTTAACTATTGTCTGACCACTGAGGTGGTATTTATAAAATTTACAGGATGATAGGTTCACCACTGGAGGGTCGATCCTCTCAAAAAGCAAGAAATTGCATTTAATATGCGCTAACTATCAGTGGCTTCTAGAAATGAGCCAAGCCAATAATCGCTTCACATAACAACCCAAATCGATTTTTCAAGAGTTCAGTAGTTGGAGGCCATGAGTACCAGCAAAACCCATGTCTTTGATTCATCCATCACTGGCCACCAATACCATAACCTCCAAATCACCCATAGTTTTTGTGCATGACAGAGTGTCAGATGGAGTACCAGACTGAGTGCTGGATGGAGTACTAGACTGAGTGATGGAAGAAAAAACAAGCTTTGATTTTTCCCCATGACATACAAAACATGAATTAGTCTCTTGGGATCATAAAAACATACTGATTTTAATCGAAAATCATCACAAAACACGAATTATGCATACCTGGTGTGGATCATAGCGATTTGACACAAAACGTCTTCAAAAACTTCTTCAAAACATGAAAACACATATACACATTCGAAAAAAAGGATCTAATTAATGTCATAAAACTGTTCATATCACGGGCCCACAGTACCATCCATTGCTTTGATTAGTGAATTTCTTGTCTTCCCTCCACCATGAAGCCATCAACCAGTTGTTTCATGGAATTCGTAGAACTTCACCATGAAGTTCGTGTTGAGCCTCTCCTCTAGGTCCCTAATCTTGTAGTATTTATGGACATCTTTTAGGAGGAAAAATATGATGCATCCACCATTATCGTCGTTAATAAATCATTTATTCCCATCCATGTGGTCGATGAGCCACTTTAGGACCTCTATGCAGGGGAAAATGGGAGTTCTGCTCACTAGCATGTGTAAATACGACCATCAGATGTTCGGGAATTCCTGGTCATTGAGAACACTTACGTCTGGTTCACTATGTAGGATATACTTTGGGTATTATTCTCAGATAATTCTGTTGAAGAGATACCCCATTGTGGGAGTGTTACCTTGGATTCAATGTTTACCTCTGTGTCACCAAAGGATGGAGGCTAGATGAAAGATTTCTTTGTTGTTGTTTTGACGATAGGATCTGCCCTAGGGGCATACTCCAATTTCCTTGCAATCCCTGGAGAAGAACCTTCATCTATATATGGTTCTTTCATATTTGGTGCTCTCAGTGAGCATCTGGTGGTTGGATTTCTTGGTGACATTATTCTTGCAACTAGAGAATATTTTAGAGATTGTGTAAGAAACTAAATGAACATATATAAGTTATAACCAATGAATTGATAGGCTTGGATACATACCTCTGAAGCTTGTTAAACCTAGTTTTTGATAATCAAGAGGGTTAGTATAGTATCGAGTTTCTCTCTTTTCTCCTTCAGACGCTATGGAATTCACTTATGTGCATAATGAGTTTGTTCACAATAGTTCTAGAGATTTAAACAAGGAAGATCTTACCATGTCACATCAGCCATTCAATTCAGGTTATGATTGAAATTTCAACAAATATGTCGACGAATCTTCATAGGTGTTTAAAATTGAATTCATCGTGGGTTGACAGTGGTGGCGTGGGTGGTAATGTGGTCTATCGAAGATTTCAAAATGTTGTTTTGATCAGTGCACGAGGTAGTAACTAATGTAGGATCGAGCATTAATTATTTCCTTAAATGTCCAAAATATGATCATATCTAATGCTGCAAATGTCCCATCATGCCACTCTTTTAGTTGGTGGATCGGGGGGTCAGGATTGTGCTATGAAAATTTTCGTCAATATCCTCCTATAAAATCTCTAATTCCAATTGATCTTACCATAAAGAGATGACATGTAAAAGCTGACTAGGAGGCATGACTAGGACCTAGGGGACCAAAAATGACTCGGGATAAAACTAGATTGTACGATCCTGTTATGTGGTAAAGACATGTGGAGTTCGATTCTAGTGTCTTCATTCACTCATGTCAGTGGGAGTTTGGTATTTCTTTAAGCCAAATGTTTCTAAAACCCAAATCGACGATCAATGATAAACCTAACCAAGTGTTCTCGGGTTGGCTCCATCGAAAAAAGTTTCAATGCTGAAAATGTATCGGGGATCAGCGATTGAAGATAAATCTATCATGATCAAAATGAGTTTTGTTATCTTTTTGTATTTCCCCCCATCTCGATAAGGCACATCAGGCGTCGGCTATCAACGATTTATTTACATATTTTTTAACATCTGTCTTTCTTGTATTTCTTCGATGTCGAAGGGGATCGACTATGTCTTGAACCTTTATGTGAAAAACTTATATAAACCAAAATTGCCTTCTTCCAACACTGATGAGGATCGGTGCTCGATTATTGTTGGTTTTGTGTGGTTCCTTTACTCACTTGAATTCTTTTCAACGTTGAATCTGAGCATGTTACATGCAATGTTTAGTTGTCAATTCTTAATTCAGGTGTTAAGGTCCTTTAGACATGAGGTTTCAAAAGTTCAAACAAACCATACTGGGTGGTAATGGACATGAAAATAAGCAATGATAAACCATTTCCAAAAATTAAATCTAGTTAGACAAATGAAGAAAACAAGTGTTACCCAAAAAATCACAAAAACTTTGATAAGGATTTTAGGGTGTGTTGAGTTCTTAACAAAATCTAATCATCCTCTTGTATCACATTGCACTCTGCATATCACACTACTTCTCATGTCACCTGACGTAGAAAATGATTGAGTCTCTTAGAGACCCTAACTATATGTCGTTGCAAGTGAAGAGGTACATCTTTCCTCCTTAGGGGTGGGACACCAGTCGTCAAACCCCGTAGGTTCCTCTCTACCTCTTGAAGCCCTCCCATTGTGACGTCATTCTCGACTGCTGCCTGTGCATCTCTGCAAAACCCTAATGTCGACATCTCCACTGGACATGATGCACCCCTGTCTGCATGATGAAAAAAAATATTTTATATTCCTCGTTGTACAACCAAAAACTTATAAAATAAAAACAAAACAAAAAGTACGTTGCAATGTTATGTTTCACATGATGAATCCCATTGTATTCCCTCAGGAACTACTAGGTCAACACTGCCTCTCAAATCTACCCCAACATAGGGGAAATCCTTAATAACCACTAAATTCCTCCTCCACCATGCGAAGAAGTCAACAATGAATTTGAAAGTTGAGGGCTCATTCCCCAAACTGGGGGAAAAGCTAATCCACCTCTCCATATGAAGTTCGGTCATGAGACATGCTATCAATGCAACCTATGGCTGCATATGAGGGATACACTATAAGAAAAATGAAACCAAGAAATAACCGTATCCAAACTGTTTATGTCTGCCAGTCCTGCATTTAGATATATGTTCCTTGACATTCCTTAGGAACCTTGCACTCCAGTTGAACAATTATGGTTCCAAACATTGTATGGTGTAATATATTTGGGATTTTGAAGAAAGATGAGTGCTCATGCTCCCCGCCAACTTGGTGATGGAAAATAGGATAGATTGAAGTGGTAATTATCTCACATGTTTTATCACAATCGTAACCCAATGTATGGAAAAGAGTATGGGAGCCCCTCTCCTCGAGAGTCCCATAAAAAAATATACATCATCTATATCAATATAAAGAAAATGAAGCCTTATTTGGAACACTTTCTCGATGTCATTCCATAGATCAACCAAGTACTTAAGAAACAATACCTCTTTTTTCATGTTTTGAAGCTTGAAATATTGCCGCAAGCCAAAGTTACACAAGGCCACCCTCACTTGAGGGTATTGGAGAGTGGTGATATCATCAAACTCATGTTCATTCTCTTTCCACTCAATCATGGCTAGTTATAGGTGAAACCTGCAATAAAATCATTTAATCATCATTAGCCAAATCCTCATGAAAAAACATTCCTGTTTTTAGCCTAAAAAACAAAGAATTTTTGAGTTATGTGCCTAGTGCTCCCTCAAAACATCCTACAGAGCACTAGCGCTCCATAGACATATGCACCAACGAGCTGAAATCATGATCGACGCTCCCCTCAGTGCCTTGAGGGAGTGTTGATCTGCTTCGATGCTCTAGGGATTCCCAAGGAGCCTAGAACACCCAAAACAAAGGTTTAATTGAAGTAAAAAACCATGAAAAAGGATGAGGAGGAAGAGACAACTAACCTATTCTGGATGAATCTGAAAATGATTGCTCACATCTCCCACAATATTTTCTCAAAAAACACTCCAAAAGAGGTGAAAAATCCAAAGTGTAGAGGAGAATGGTAAAAAACAAATGGTAAAATGAAATTTTTACCTAGTTTGATATTTGATAGGTTCATTTTGATAATTTATCCTTATTATAATGTTAGTTTTTGGGTTTTTAATCTTTTTTTCTAGAAGTTACTAATGCCTTATGCCCATAATAGTTTGATTTTATAGTATTTCGAGTAGCATCTTTTAATAACCTTGTGACATTAATGAGCATAATCTTTGTTCTTTCTCATGCTCACAAATACATAAGAATGCAACTGAGTATACTTTTATCACTTTTTAATACTCATAAAGGTTATACGAAAAAGGAACCCCTAGAGTCATCTTTTAGCTCTTTTCCGACTCTCTAAACATGAAAAGATTACCGAGTGATCTTGCTTCCTTTCAAACTCATTAAAAAGTTGGAAAGGGTGTCTTCTGAGTAATAGTTTACTTTTTGTTCAGGCCTTGGGGACTAAAAATTATGAAAAAGGAAAACCATGGAGTCATCTTTAATTTCTTTTCAGACTCTCTAAACATGAAAAACCATCGAGTTTTCCTTTTCTAGACTCGCTAAAATATGCATTGAAGGGCCCATCTAGGAACGAACCCTTACTTCTTCTAGTTCATTAAAAAAAGGAAGAGGAACTTACCGAAGGTTATTTATTTCGAGGATGTGTTATCCTCCTTGAGCTCGTTAAATTAAAAAGAGGTACTCATCTATCTGGATGGGGGAAAAATTGAAGGAAGAGGATCAAGTTTCTTGAGAACTTTTTTCAACAGCTCTTGCAGTCGCCCTTGAACACGAAACTCATTTTTAACCTTCACACTGAACACTTGGATAATCTGCTAAACCTATGCTCTGAACCAATCCTATGAGTATTTACAATCCTTTGATCCATCAAAAGAATGCCTCAACACTTGTTGCATTATGTTTTGGTCCACTTTGCGTTTATGCTTCCAAGTTTCATGTCCTGCCTCAGTGTTCAAGGGAATTGTCCGCCTGAAAATTCAACCATCTACATAATTATTGGTTTCCATACCCATGTCAGACTATATTCATCTATTATATCTTATCACTTTCCTGTAACCATTTCATGTCGATGATGGGGGATACATCAAGGCACTCCTTCGACAAGTCTTTTCCTGACAACTTCAATACATCATCTAGGAATTAGAATTAGAAACCAATTAGTACCTTGGGACCTTCATGCCTTAATGGAAGGACTCCTCGCTTCCGACAGTAGGTTTACATCATTAACCTTTGATCAGTTGATTCTATGAATTTTTGACCTCATCTCATTTATTCATATTCTCTAGATTGTACTAGGGTACCTTGGGATTCATTGACATCATTGGTGATTTCCCTCTCACTTGTTAACAATTTACTTCAATGACTGGTAATCAAGTGGTTTATACCATGTTTGACATTAAAACATCTATTCACATGGCTATATTTGTACCACATCAGGATTGGGATGAAGACCCTGGGTTGAGCATTCATTATGAAAGATTCTTGGCCCAGGGGTGAAGAAAATATTTTGTAACAAAATTCCCCCCAAATTATGAATTTGGAAATTCGTGACAACTGAAATACTTTATAGAGTATGTGTGCCGAGAACAAGGAGCACATCAGTCAGAAACCTGTCAACAAACAAGAATCAACATAATAACATACCATTTACTAAGGTAGGCATTCCCATACTCAGAATACAAGTGACCCTAAGTAGTTGTATCAAGCAAATCATGGCCACTGTGGATCCATGTCATTATGATTCAACATATTCATGAGAAATACATTGTGGATCTATGCTATAAGACTGAATTTTGAACATAGCCATGAAAAATACATGGTGGATCTATGTGTCAATACTGACTCATGAGTACTCCATTACAACCTGGACCTATGTGACATTATCCAGGTTCTTAATTTCCATCATCATAAAGTATAAATCTACCCATGTGATTACAGATGTTGAAGTCGAACATGGTATAAACCACTTGATTACCGGTCATTAATAAATATCGTTAAAAAGTGTGAGGGAAATAACCATTGATGTCAATGACTCCCAAGGTACTCTAGTACAATCCAATGAATGTGAATTAATGATCTAAAGTCAAACACTTGATGGAATCTTCCGATTAGGGTCCAATGATGTGAACCCACTGTCAAAAATTAGGGAACCTTCCATTGAAGCATGCAGGCTTCAAGGTACTAAATGATTTCTAAGTTTGTTTCCTATATAATGAGTTTAATTCAACAGGAAAAGACTCATCATAGGAGGGACTTAATTTATACCCCATCAATGAAATGAAACATGTAACAAATTTGAAGTATATCAGAGCATAAATTGATTCAAGACTAACATAGGGAAGGCTAACATGGTAAGAATTCGAGGACTGTAGATGGCTGAATAGATAGAAGGCTCATTTTGGTTGAACTTCTCTTAAACATATGAATGATATGACAAATGTCTTGGAAGAATTGACTCAAGGAGGACCAATATATATACTTGAAAATGATCAAACAAGAGACAAATGGATTTCCCAACCCGTATACAAAAATGAAAAGGGGTGTCATGTTCAAGAGTGACTTACTACCACTAACAGAGATACAAATATACATTTCTTTCCCAATTTTCCCCCACCATTTTTGGGGAGTACCTCTTTATTTTTACACAAGCTTGATGAGGGTAACATATGCTTGAATTGTAAGCTCATCCTTCGGATGAATCCCTCAGAGTATTTTTAACGAACCCTAGGAAGGAGTGGCTTAGTCCCATATGGGCCTTTCGATGTTTTTTCTACGAGTCCAAGAAAATAAAACTCATGGGTTTTCCATAGTTAGAGAGTCTGAAAAACACTTAAAGAAAACTCCAAAATATCATTTTTCGTAAGTTATTCTGATGATACTGAAAAATATATAATCTACCGCTCAATAGACATTTTCTTCATGCTAGTGGGAAATAACCCCCCTTTAACTACACTAGGTGTTGTGTCTCTTTCGTCACATAAATGAGCAAAATCAAGACGCTTAAAAGCCCAGTTGGGTTAGCTGGGCATGACAACAATGAATGCAAGAGTTATAAACATCAAGCATGAGAAATAAACAAAATACTAAGCTAATAACAATAAAAGAAACTAAAATAGAGTGCATAAGGGAAATAGAACAAAAATAAGCAACATTCATGCCACCAATGGATAAGTTGTATTAGTGGGAAAACACCAAAGAGAAAGGGAGAATTATGGGTCCCCTCTTCCTCCAAGGGAGGGCTCTTGAACCCCAAATGATTGATCTCTTCTTACAAGTAACAAACTAGAAGGAAATGGTGAAGAAATCCCAAAGCTCATTCACTCAAGAGGTGATGTGAATAACTTCAATGAAATGGTGCTTGTATACTCTTGATGAGGAAAGAGGATCCTCCAAGAGAATATAGGTAGCATAAAAATACAAATTAATTCCTTGAAAATATAGTGCAACCATGGCCTCTTTTTATAGAAAATCTTTGAGGCATTATTCAACCAGTCTTTAGTGTGAACAAGGGGCTCTTTAGGGAACCCTTAGGTATTTGACTAGCCCCCCACTCGAATTCAGCTCGGATTTGGGTATCAAATCGACTTGGGAGATGAACCACAAGTGGATGGAAGGCTGACTAACATCATAAATGAATTTTTCTGAGGTGTGCATGGATTTTTGTGTCCACAGTTACACATTGGGTGCATATGCGCTTTTATGGCGTTATTCGACTGTTGCACATGTGTGCATTGCTTTTGTATCCTTAGCGCATGCTGATTGTTTAACCAGTTGTATAGTTTTGTGCCCTTTAGAAATTCATTTTTTGGGCCATGGATGAACTAATGAATGTTTGAAGATGTTGGATTCCCGTAACCATTTGCAGACAAAATTCCAGTGATAACAGATGCCCTCTGATGTGTGAGGTTAGGAACATACATATAGCCAAAATACATCAATGTTTCTTCTACTGAGAGTACCTTTGTAAAAAAGAGCATTGTGAGGAGTTTCAAGAGTGACCCATTGGAGGGAGAGGGGAACTTGTAGGACCCAAAACTATCGTAAGGTGTGAGAAATACAACTATGTACAAATGAGGTGGGCATGCCCCATGCTCGTGTCATGTAACTCAAAAATGTGGAATACATTAACTAAATATATGTGTTGGTGTATATTATTGCAGCACCCTCAGGGGTGTGTTGATAATAGCAGAGGACAATTAGGATGGTGAACAAATTCTGAATAGAGGCGATGACACTTGGAAGAAGTGTCGATGATATGGAGACAATTATAGCCTATCAAATTTCAGAGGTCTTCGGCAAATAAAAACAACTACAATAGTCCCAAATTAAGACCCACCATAACATGATAAATTGTTGAAGTTGAATGTCATGGGGGTCAATGACAGTAGAGAGAAATGATGGTTCTCTTTGTTCCATCCAAGACACCTCATTGTAAATGTAATGAGAATCAAGATACTGTCACCCTTATGGAAACTGTGCTGATGTCGAAGGGAAGGGAGACACGACTCCAAGAAGCAAAGGGATTCATGAAATCTACATAAAGATACAAATATACATTTCTTTCCCAATTTTCCCCCACCATTTTTGGGGAGTACCTCTTTATTTTTACACAAGCTTGATGAGGGTAACATATGCTTGAATTGTAAGCTCATCCTTCGGATGAATCCCTCAGAGTATTTTTAACGAACCCTAGGAAGGAGTGGCTTAGTCCCATATGGGCCTTTCGATGTTTTTTCTACGAGTCCAAGAAAATAAAACTCATGGGTTTTCCATAGTTAGAGAGTCTGAAAAACACTTAAAGAAAACTCCAAAATATCATTTTTCGTAAGTTATTCTGATGATACTGAAAAATATATAATCTACCGCTCAATAGACATTTTCTTCATGCTAGTGGGAAATAACCCCCCTTTAACTACACTAGGTGTTGTGTCTCTTTCGTCACATAAATGAGCAAAATCAAGACGCTTAAAAGCCCAGTTGGGTTAGCTGGGCATGACAACAATGAATGCAAGAGTTATAAACATCAAGCATGAGAAATAAACAAAATACTAAGCTAATAACAATAAAAGAAACTAAAATAGAGTGCATAAGGGAAATAGAACAAAAATAAGCAACATTCATGCCACCAATGGATAAGTTGTATTAGTGGGAAAACACCAAAGAGAAAGGGAGAATTATGGGTCCCCTCTTCCTCCAAGGGAGGGCTCTTGAACCCCAAATGATTGATCTCTTCTTACAAGTAACAAACTAGAAGGAAATGGTGAAGAAATCCCAAAGCTCATTCACTCAAGAGGTGATGTGAATAACTTCAATGAAATGGTGCTTGTATACTCTTGATGAGGAAAGAGGATCCTCCAAGAGAATATAGGTAGCATAAAAATACAAATTAATTCCTTGAAAATATAGTGCAACCATGGCCTCTTTTTATAGAAAATCTTTGAGGCATTATTCAACCAGTCTTTAGTGTGAACAAGGGGCTCTTTAGGGAACCCTTAGGTATTTGACTAGCCCCCCACTCGAATTCAGCTCGGATTTGG
>CBVK0103435719.1:0-44828 GCA_900067695.1 Picea abies | reverse complement strand
GGACCAGGAATGGTTGTGTTAACCTCCACCAAACCAGTACCTTACTAGATATTAATTACTCAGGACCAGAACAACCCTTTGACCTAGAATTGAATTACAGTCAGGCTAGTAGATGTGAAGACCTCCTCAAGGGTTAATGAGGGGATGGTGAAGAACACCCATCTGTAAGGCTTTCAGACCTGACCACTGATCGAGAATTCAAGCCACATGAAACCTTGCTAAGAAAGGAAAGGAAGGAAGGTGTGGTGGGGGGAGGAAGACTTGCGAAGAGTGCAGAGATGAGAAGCTAAGCTCTCAGGTTCAAGGAAGAACTAATATATAAGCATTCTGGTAGAAGGAAATGGCTGAGAAGGTTATGATAAAATATGATAAACGAGGCTGGTCCTGTTTTCTTGGTATCGTGTAAACCACTGCCAAGATCCTGTAGGAGGAGGAGAGTAACCTTTGTCCCTACTTTCACTGAGCCTAAAGAAAGGATTCTGTTGCAGAGCATCATGGTCTAGCTCAAGGGTGGCTAGTGGTAAATCCGTTAGGACTGACCAAGCCTATGGTTGGGAGGAAACATGCACCCCTTTCAGCAGTCACTTCACATTATCTCATTCTAATAAGTATTTTCCCTATTTTATGTATTGATTTGGAAGAATGGATGAAAGCTTGGATTTATACATATGTGTATTTATAAATAGCTTCTGTGTGGAATGGTTATGATGTGTGTATGCCTCCATCTCTTTGTAAACTTACATTTCTAACTCATAGTCTGTATGCCCATCTTAGTTCCTAAGGCTTCCTGGGACATAAGCTTGTAAGATGACTGAGATAGGAGATATCGTGTTGACCTAAACCTATCCCTATGAAGAGGATACCTCTTCCAGAACCCTGTTGGGCGACCAAAATTTTAGATCCAAGTCCTTAACCATTTCATGGTAAAGCTCAGGAAGGATAGTGAAGTTGAAGCATTGAAAAGGGGGAGGTATCTTCATTTGGAAGACAAATGGATGAGATCCATTCGAGAGGACCCATATGACCAATCCCCAGGAACCTTAGGCTAAGCCTAAGGAAGCTATGTCCCCTTGGCTTCGGAGCTCCAGAAGCCAGGGACTTCAGAGTATGACCAACCTCACCAAGCTTATATTGGTCGAAGGTAACAAAGAGACTCAATTTCCCGCAAGGTTGACCAACGTTAGGCGGTTCCCCAGGTGGTTAGGTGGACCTTCCTCACCAACTAGACTGGGATCCGAAACCCCTAAGGCTGGAGCCACGAAGGAATCAAAACCGTAGATAGAGGGATCCTTTGGGTTCCTTCCCAGTCATTGATATATTGGGGATGCATGGCATTATCCCCTTTTGTTTGGAGATTGGGAACTTTGGAAGATAAGAGGATTTGCATAGCAAGACTCCCGAACAACAAATCCCCGAGGTAACCAGATCCATAGATATATAAATCTACGTGGTCGGACCTCAACCGTGAGATTTGAGGAATATGAGAAGCCTGTTAGTCCGGGGGTGACATGGACCCCATCTTGACATGCCACGTGTGACTTAGATTCATGTGTGTCACATGCCCTATAGGCCCATTGGAATGTAACATGTGTCACTTTGAGTCGTCCTACGTGTCAGTTCCTGATATGTGTTCACCTAGCCAACTCAGTTGGTGAAGTGACTGGGACTTCGGAAGTCCAGAACTTTGGGACTCTAGAGGGTCTGGGATGTAGCATTGTAGAGAGACTGAAACGGTCCAAAAGCCAAAGCCATGGAGTGATCTTATAGGACTTTAGAGGTTTGGAACTCCAGGCGGTCTCATGCATAGATAGTAAACAGTCGTGAAGCGTCAAAGTGCCAAATCCCTCCACAACTAACATAGGAGGAAGAGAGTAAGTCTAGTCATGAGATCAGACTGTGGATGGCATTCCACCATGGAGGAAGGAGCTTGAAAATAGTGTGTGTGAGGTGGATCCACATGGGCGCCACATGGCCCTCAACCATTAAATGCCCAAATAACTTCGGAGAGATATATCCGTCGGTTCTAGGCTCAGTTTTGAGCATGAAGGTCGTGGTTGGAAAAATCTGGATGAACAGAGTGTAGTAGAAACCATGAATGGAGGATTTTATCACCTAAGAAGAATAAAATTTTGAGGCCCCATCCCTAGGAAAGCCACTCAGGGGTCGGGTGTGTTACAAATTGGTATCAGAGCATGGTTACATCACTTGGCCTGCTTCGGGTCATGGACACGTTGCGTAAAAACCATATTTAAAAGAACTTTAAGGGTGACTCCTTACCTTACCTCTTCCCTAAAGAGTATGGTTAAACCCTTAATGAAGAAAATAATGAAGGTTTTCTAATTTATGTGTGTATTTAATAAATATGACTATGTGTTGTTCATGAACTAATAGATTATTAGCTAACGACAAGTGTTTTGTCAGCACTTAAGCAGTCAGTGAACTATGGAAAACTACAAGCATAAAGGATGGTGATGCACCACGAAGTGGGGGATGTCTCCCACAACATAGATGAAAAATATGATGAGAGGAGGGTGGTGGAAACCCCTCTGGATCTGGATGAAACTGTAAGGAGCCTCATGCCTGAATTACAGAGTTGCGACAACGAGAGATTGATAAAGTAGCAATAAAAGAAAATGGAAATTAATGTAGTCTTGCTACAGAGCTTATCCAATATACAGAGATAGCTATAGCATGGACTTGCAACCAGTCATGTGGACTGATGACATACGAAGAGAAGCCGAAGTCCACCTGAGATACGAAAACATGGTTTCATAAGTGGCCACACTAGGAGGAGTACCTTGAACAAGGTCCAACCTGGAGACAAGGGACACTCATCGGGAGAATCCTCTGGAAAGGAAACTGACAACTTCGAGGAATCTTCTAGTAGAAAAACTAGCTCACATTCTCAAAGGAAAGGCAAGAAGTGAAAGAATTCCAAAAGTCGTGACCTTGAAGAGTTCAAGAAAGCCAAACCATGCTCTTTCAATGGAGAGATTGATAAGGGGAAAGAGGCAGAAGCTTGGCTTCTTGGTTTAAAGAAGTACTTCAAAGTTCATGACTACTCTGAAAACTTGAAGGATCGAACAACCATCTTCAACATGAATTTAAAGGCTTCCATTTGGTGGGAATACCTTAAGAATGTGAAAGGAATCCATGAAGAGGACTTATCGTGGAATTTTTTTGAGAAACACTTCAAGAAGAAGTATCTGTCTGAGAAATACTTTGATGGGAAGACTAAGGAGTTCTATGAACTCAAGCTGGGACAACTCATCATAGAGGAATATGTTAATAAATTCCTTGAGTTGTTGAAGTATGTGCCCTACATAAAGGATGAAAAGGTAAAAGTGCAACGAATTATCTCTGGGTTTGATCCAGGTGGATATCGGTGGCCACCCACCTTTTCCGACTGGCTCAAACTCTTCCGATCTCACCACTAGGAGGAGTACCTTGAACAAGGTCCAACCTAGATACAAGGGACACTCATCGGGAGAATCCTCTGGAAAGGAAATTGACAACTTCGAGGAATCTTCTAGTAGAAAAACTAGCATATTCTCAAAGGAAAGGGAAGAAGCAAAAGCATTCCAAAATTCATGAACCTGAAGAGTTCAAGAAATCCAAACCACCCTATTTCAATGGCGAAATTGAGAAAGGGGAAGAGGTAGAAGCTAGGTTTCTTAGTTTAAAGAAGTACTTCAGATTCCATGACTACTCTGAAAACTTGAAGGCTTGAATAGCCATATTCAACATGAATGGAAAGGCTTCCATTTGGTGGGAAGATCTTAAGAATGTGAAAGGAATCCATGAAGAGGAATTATCATGGAAACAATTTGAGAAACACTTCAAGAAGAAGTATCTATTAGAGAAATACTTTGATGGGAAGACTAAGGATTTCTATGAACTCAAGCTGGGACAACTCATCATAGAGGAATATGTCAATAAATTCCTTGAGCTGCTGAGGTATGTACCCTACATAAAGGATGAAAAGATAAAAGTGCAACGATTTATTAGTGGGCTACCTTAGACCTACAAGAACATGATTGAGTTTGATGAGCCAAAGACCTTATAAGACACTATCCTAAAGGCGAGGTATTGTTATGAACAACTCAAGAGTTAGACAAAACCTCATGAGAATTGGAAGAAGAAGTGCAGTTCAAGATTCAATAAGAAGGGGTTCAAAACCTCAAGATTTAAGAACTATAGGAAGGACTCTAGGATAATCCTACCTACTAGAAGTGTATATCAGCAAAATTTTCCCTCACAGAGTGGAAATAAACCTTTTAGAGCAACCCCAAGAAAGATTGATAACCCAAAGAAGGAACCCTTGAAATGCTGGGGTTGTGGAGAAGAACATCTACTGAGGGACTGTCCACATAGACAACAGAACAATAGGAGAGTCTACAACATCCAAGAAGCTACCACAGTCAATGATGTGGCTAGGATCATGCCACATATTTATGCAACCATGGATAATAAACAAGCCGACTACCAATCTTTAGTGGTGGAGATGGAAGGTATGATCACCAACCATATAGTTTCTATTTTAATTGATCCTGGTTCTAATTTGAGTTATGTGGCTCCTCAAACTCTTGATCAGTGTAAACTGCAACTAGTTAGACATGTTAAGGCATGGTTAGTACAACTAGCCATTGGAACCAAAATAAAAGTAGCAGAGGTCATACCATCTTTCCAATTCATTATGGATGGATTGCCAACCCAAGCTACCCTTAACATACTTCCCCAAGGATCTTATGACCTGTTGATTGGTGTGGACTGGTTAGCTGGTTATAAAAATAAGTTGGACTATTACCATAAAACCTTAGAATGTATAAATGAAGAAGGGAAAAATATAACCCTCCAAGGGATTCAGAAGCCTGTCTCAGTGAGATGAATATCAACCCTTCAAATGAAAAAGTATTGCAGAAAGGGATGTTCTCTATATGAAATACAGGTGTCAAAATCTATTGAGGGTGACAGATCGAACCTAGAGGACCACCCCATATTAAGAGAGTATAGAGACATGTTTCCAGAAGAGGTACCGGGTCTACCTCTGAGGAAAGACATTGACTTCTCGATAGAACTTGCACCAGGAACAGTGCTAGTGTCTAGGACACCCTATAGGATGAGTACACTCGAGCTAGTTGAGCTCAAGATACAACTAAAGGAAATGATGGACATAGGCTACATTCGGCCCAGTGTGTCTGCATGGGGAGAACCAATCCTATTTGTGAAGAATAAAGATGGCATGCTCCAACTGTGCATAGACTATAGACAACTCAATAAGACAACCATAAAGAACAAGTACCCCTTACCAAGAATCGATGACTTGTTCGACCAATTAGGGGGTGCTTCCATTTTCTCAAAGATTGACTTGAAGTCTGGATACCATCAAGTCCAAATCGAGGATGAAGACATCCACAAAACAACCTTTAGGGAAAGGTATGGTCATTATGAATTCGTGTTAGCTCCATTTGTATTAACCAATGCCCCCGCCACTTTTATGTGCTTGATGAATAATGTACTCAACAAATTCCTAGATAGATTTGTATTGGTTTTCATTGATGATATCCTAATCTACTCCAAGAATAGAGAGGAGCATGGAGAACATCTTAGACTCGTACTTCAAGTACTAAGAGAGCATCAAATCTACACTAAGTTTAGCAAGTGTGATTTTTTTTAGAAGCAAGTCCATTACTTAGGCCATGTTATTTCTAAAGGAGTGGTAGTAGACCCTGACAAGATCAGATCTATTATGGAATGGACTACCCCAAAGGATGTATATGATATCAGATCCTTTATGGGCTTAGAAGGATACTATAGAAGGTTCATAAAAGGATCTTCCAAGATTGGTTGTCCAATCAATGCCCTTTAGAAAAAGGGGGTTAAGTTCACTTGGACATCAGAATGTGAAGAAATATTTCATACACTGAAATACCTTCTGACCCATGCACCCATGCTGAAAATTGCAGACCCTGATAATGACTTCCTCGTGTGTATAGATGCTTGCAAGGAAGGACTCAAAGGAGTCCATATGCAAGAAAGACATGTAATTTGCTAGGAATCCAGAAAACTGAATGAGCATGAAATCAATTATGTGACCCATGATCTAGAGTTGGCTGCCATAGTGCATGCTTTAAAAATGTGGAGGCATTACCTCATGGGTAGGAGATTTGTACTTATGAAATACCACTTTGGATTGAGACACCTATTTAATCAACCAAAACTCAATGCTAGAAAGGCTAGGTGGATGGCTCTCCTTATTGAGTTTGATTTTTAAATCAAACACATCAAAGGAAAGGAAAATAGGGTAGTCGATGCCATTAGCAGAAGTGTGAAAATGATTCACTTGGAAGCGATGAGAACCTGTGAAACGGATGTCAGGGAAAGAGTCAGGAATGCACAAGAAACATATGCATTCTTCAAGACTGACATCGTACCTAAAGCAAGAGCCCACAAGGCTAAAGTATGAAGGCTATCAGATGCTTGATAAAGGCCTGCTGACTTAAAGAAACATATTGTATATCCTAGGGTGTGATGACTTGAAGAGGTTCATAATTGATGAACTGCACAAGAGACCATATAATGGACACCCAGGATATCAGAAAATGATCATGGCAGCTAGGAAACAATTCTATTGGCCTGGATTGACAAAGGACATAGCTGACTATCTAGCTAAGTGTCTATAATGCCAGCAAGTTAAGGCAAAACATCAGCACTCAACAAGGTTGTTACAACCTCTACCAATTCTAGAATGGAAATGGGAAACCATCTACATGGATTTCATCATCGGATTACCAAAATCGGCCAAGTAGTATGATGCCATCATGGTAGTAATGGACAAATTGAGAAAGTCTGCTCACTTTGTTCCTGTCAAATTGACTTGCAAGGCAATAGATATTGCCAACATCTTCATGGAGGAGATATTCAGAATGCATGAAATGCCTAGGGAGATTGTATCTGACATAGATAAAAAATGCACTTCAAGATTTTGGAAATCCTTGATGGCTGGTTTTGAGACTAAATTGTTGTTTAGCACAATCTATCACCCTCAAACTGATGGACAGACAGAAAGAGTAAACCAGATATTAGAAGACATGTTAAGGATGCATGTAATACATCGGCTTAAGAAGTGGGAAGACTACATGCCATTGGTAGAATTTTCCTACAACAATGATTATCAAGAGTCACTGAAGATGAGCCCTTTTGAATCCCTCTATGGTAGACCGTGAAAGACTCCTGTCAGTTGGAGTAATCCAGTGGATAGAATTACAATTGGACCCGAAATATTGAAAGAAATGGAAAAAAAAGTGATTAAGATAAAGAAAAATCTAAAAAATTCTCGGGATAGACAGAAAAGTTACGCCGACAGAAAGAGAACTCCCAGAGAGTTCAAGACATGAGACCATGTCTATCTCAAAGTTAGGCCCAGGAAGAGTTCCTTGAGAATGGGAGCTTGTGCCAAGCTGACACCTCGGTATTGTGGACCCTTTGAAGTCTTAGATAGAGTGGGACCTATAGCCTATAGGATATCACTCTCTCCTATAGTAAAGGCACATAATGTTTTCCATGTTTCATTATTGAAGAAATATGTACATGATTCTAATCATAAAATTAAATGGTCTATGATCTAGGTGGAGATGGAGGGAGAATCCCTGCTAGAACCTCAATGCATACTAGACAGGAAAGAAACACCACTTAGGAACTGAGCCATTGCACAGGTCAAGGTGCAATGGAAACACTTTGGCCCAGATGAGGCTATGTGGGAAATGGAGGATGCCATGAGACATGCATATCCATTTTTTTTCACTTCTGTATATACAGAGCACGTTGACAGATAGAACATCGAGGATAATGTTCCTTTAAGGGGGAGGGAATCGTAACACCCTTTTTCCCCCAGTTTTTAAATATAACTATATGGGCCAAGAGACTATGGAAAATGCAATATGTGTGAATATTTGATTGGATGGACCTTTGTATAAAAGGTCATTGAATGTAAATTTTGTGACTTACTAAGAAATGGATAAGTGTTGCATGAATGTTGGAAAGGGGGGGTATACTATTGGCATAGGGGTAGACCCAGGGTTCAACACTCAAGAGCGTACCAACAAAGCCCTAACTACCAACCCTTTCGGCAACACCTACGAAGTAGATGCAGTCTCACCCAAAGTAGCTATGGGGGGTTGCAGGACAAGGATGTCTACAACCAAGGGAATATCAAGTGGATCTTAACACAACACAATGTAGTATACCTAGCTCACTTATCACTAAAATCTACTCCACATTCTATAGGCCTGATCTAATACAATAATGCAATAACAATATATCAAAGACAAAGATAAAGCATCAATCATACACACATAACACCATATATACGTGGTTCACCCTCTCCTCCATACCCAAGGGCCAACAAGCTCCCAACACTCACATGTGACTCATCCCGAGGCACTTTAGATATGATCCTTCTATTTTACTTTGACTTTGGACTGCACAGTGTAGTCTTTTCTTTCTGCTTTATGCCTCCTCTCCATCCCTGTGCAAACTGTCTTTTCTGTGTCTAGTACCCAGTTTCAACTACACTTGATACCTAGACCCTTTTCTTCCATCTTTCTAATGAGAGCTATGAGGTAGTTGTTTGTCATAGTACAACTTCAGTCGAATCCCATTTACCAACCCTTCCTTCCATTCTCCGTTCAGCGTCTTCAGTTGCGCAACTCCTCCTTCTGTAACATAGGCGATCTCATATGGTCCAAGCCAATGCCTTCTGAACTTCCCTGGGTGTTTTATAAACTTACTTTCATACACCAATACTAAGTTACCTTGCTTGAATGCCTTCTTCTTGATGTGCCTGTCATGGTAGGCCTTCTCTCTGTCCTTTTGAACCTGCTGATGAAATCCTGCAATAAATATGTCTTCTTCTAGTTCAACCAACTATGCAAGCCTCTCTTGAACAAATCTAGTGTCATCCATATCTGTAAAGGCATCAATTCTTAAGCTTGGCACCAGGTATTCCATTGGGACAACAAATTCAAGACCATAGACTAGCTTAAAAGGGGTCTGCATGGTTAGTTTCTTGCAAGTGGTTCTATAGGCCTAACGTACTGCAGATACTCTTAAATCCCAGTGATCCTTGTTCACATTACAAATCTTCGTCAGCACTGTCTCCAAGATTTTGTTGAATGCTTCTACTGTTCCATTTTCCTGAGGATGATAAGGTGTGCTCTTCTGATGATAGATGGTAAACTCCTCAGTCAATGCTTCAAATGTCTGATTGATGAAGTGTGTGCCTTGGTCACTCATAAGGATATTGGGGCATCCAAAGCTGGTTATTATGTCATCAAATATAAATCAAACAGCTGTAGTTGCACTACAGTCCTTGAATTCTCTAGCTTTGGCCCATCTGGTTAAGTATCCAATCGTAGTTATGATATAATTTGCTCCTGTGTGCTTCCCTGGTGGGTTGATAGGTCCCACAAAGTCAATGTCCCATTTTTCGAATGCTTGTAGGGTCATCTGCGGTGCTAATGGAATTTCATCTCTTCTAGATGGTTTCCCAACTCTCTGGCACACATCACAGGCTCTAGCATAATCCTTAGCATCTTTTTGTAAGGTAGGCCACCAAAGGCCAGCTCGCAGAGCCTTTTGCGCAGTTACTTTCCCTACATAATGTCCTCTTGCGATGCCTTCATGAGCTTTTGCGAGGATCAATGGGCGTTCTACCTCCATAACACATCTTCTTAGTATCTCATTAGGTCCCATCTTGTATAGCTGACCCGCTATCAGTGAAAAGTATGCAACACGCACTACTAGCTATTTCTTCTAGGGAATTGTATACTCACTAAGTGCCATTCCCATTGATAGGAACTGGACTATTTCTGTGAAGTGGTCATCGATATTTTTGATGGCGAGTAGCTGTGCATCCGACAGTGTATCCTCGAAACTGGTGGGTTCTTCGTCATGTTCCAACCTTGACAAGTGGTTAGAACCCTTGTTCATTCTTCCTAGCTTAACTATGATCTCAAAATCATATTATTGAAACAACAGAAGCCATCTTCATATTCGCCCCCACAACATTGTCTTGTTGAATAGGTACTTCAATGCAGATTTATCTGTGAACATTTTAAAGTGTCCTCCCAATAAGTAGTGGCAGAATTTTTGTAGTGCATACACCATGGCCAATCCTTCTCTCTCTGTGGTGGTGTAGTTAATTTCTGTTGTGGATAACTTCCTGCTAGCAAAGGATAACGGGTGATCGATGTATCCTATTCCCGGCTGTGCTAACACAACTCCTAATGCAATGGACGATGCATCAACATGCACATGAAACTCTTTAGTCCAATCTGGGAAAACCAGAATGGACGCGGTAACCATATTTTGTTTTAGTGTGTCGAAGCTCTACTGGCATTCTTTTGTCCAACTAAACTGATAGTCTTTCTTCAACAGATTTTGCATAGGTGTTGTAATCTGGGCATATCCTTTAATTAATTTTCTATAATATCTAGTATGTCCTAGCACAGTGCACAGTTGTTTGACTGAAGTAGGAGGTGGCAGGTCAACAATAAGAGCAATTTTAGAGGGATCTACCAACAGTCCCTACTTACACACAATATGCCCTAACAACACTCCAAATGGTGGGAAGAAGATGCACTTCTTTAGATTCAAAGCAATTTGACACTGCCTGCACTTATCCAAAATTAGTCTTAGGCATTCAATATGGTTTTTCAACAAACTAAACATAGTCCAGTCATCAAAATATGCTTCTAGTATGAAAAAATTCTTTAAATGCTTCAACCACCACCCTGGAGAAGATGGCTAGGGCATTATTTAGTCCAAATGGCATCACTGTATATTGGTAAGATCCCCATTCTATTGCAAATGTGGTATTGCGACGATCCTCCTTGGCAATTCAGATCTCATGATATCCTGAGAATCCATCTATAAAAGAATACACCTCTTGGCGTCCCACATTATCTAGCACTTCGTCAGTAAATGGTGTAGGGAAGGGGTCATGTAGGAAAACATCGTTCAACTTCCTGAGATCTACGTAGATCCTGATTTCTCCTATCATCTTGTCTTTCACCACCATAGGACTAATCCATTCAGACTCTTCAACAGGTTCGATAATGCCTGCTTCCATCATTTTGTCGAGCTCAAGCTTCACTTTTTCCTTATACTTCGGGTTCAATATATAGGGTCTTTGCTTGACTGGATTTGCATATGGTTTCAAAGGTATCCTCATCTCTCCCATAGGTCCCTTGATGCCCTTCCTGAATTTGGTCGGAAGCAAGTCCTGATATTCATGCAACACCTCTGTAATCTTGTCAATGGTAGCAACATCCCAATAATCTCTGACATTGGAAAGCTTCGGTGTTTCCTCTGTCCCAATGTTGAATTTTGTAATCTTGATTGGTTGACCAATAAATGGTACCTAAACTCCTGGTCCTTTCACATCTCTTTGTCCTTCTATCTCAACGATGTTGACCTTCCTTGGATCATCATCGTCATCTGCATTAATATTGTAATAGCCCTGCAGTTTCTGAAGAGGCACAAACCACTCGTCCTCTTCTTGTTCCAAAGGGAGGCTAGATTCTTATTTAAATAATTTCTATCTCACAATATGTAGTGTCTAGTATACTGAAGGATATTGACTTTCAAATAGAAATGTAGTTACAAAATTCTGAGTCATACCTTTCCAATCTGTGGTGATGAGGCACAACTCCGCTTAAAGGTACCAGTTGATAGGTGTGGTGTGCAGTGTGTTGATGAATTTGTGCACCCATTGCTCTTGTGGAATATCACTCCAAGCTTCTTCATAGCTTCGCACATGGTCCTTTGGGAAGCTTTGACCTGTGTACCTTACTTCGCAACTTTCTACTTGGGCCGAGAACCATGTTGTCATCAAGGTTCAACATTGTACCCAGTCTGTAATATTTATTTTGTGCATCCCCCACCATCTTGTTGGCGTAGCTTTCAGGGCCTCATCCATTGCCAACAGTCTCTATTGCGTTGGTACACTTGCTTCAAAGTCTAATAATAAGGTCTCTAATGGATTCAAACCATCAAAGGTGGGTAAGTTGCTCACCGTTGTACCAATCCAACGAACTTCTCTGGTCAGCCTGACACACCTTCTCGTGGATACTTCATACATCTGATTTTGCCAATTTTCCAGCGCTTCTTTTGAGTCTGATGAACATGCACTGTAACTTCGCCAACTTCGATTCCCATCGGTTGTAGGGTTGATGTGATATTGTTATTTGGATGTCAGTTTGTAGATGTTTTCCAGTTCATATGCATGGTCTTCTTCTCTGATGGGATCTGTGTAACGTTGACCCTCATCTGGATCTAAGGGTGAAATGAACCTAAGGCCATCTCTTTTGAATGTCATACATATTTTCTTCAAATCAACAACAGTAGAGTTGTTGAAGGCCCAATCAATTCCTAACAATGTAGGGTAAGGAAAACTGTCATCGACAATTTCAATTACCTAAAAATCTGCAAAGGTTCTAACTCTATCGATATCCATAGGGACATGCTCCAATCGCCCAAATGGGATGACAACTTGCTGATTGGCCATGTGAAGCCTGATAGGGGAATATATTAACTTGGGTTTTCCCATCAGTGCCCAAGTTTTCTTTGTCATGACATTAACCTCTGACCCTAAGTCGAGGACCACATAGTCTATGTCATACTCTCCTATCTGAGCATTCAAGTGTAATTCTTTGTTTGTCCTTATCCTTTTCCCAATTTGGTGTACTACCCTATTCAACATGGGGTCTATCTTTCCTAGCTCATATTGCTTGATTAAATTCTGAAGTTCCCTTACAACGTTTTCATCCCGGATTAGCTTAATACAAGTATATAGAAATTCCATGAGATTACTTACCTCTTTTCCCTCTCTAGGCGAAGCAGAATGATCGAATACCAGTGGCATTCCATATTCTCTTACTTCTGGCCATGTTCTTGATGATGAGCCTTGATCTCTTCTGAATTATTTCCTTGCATCTTCAAATGTTCATCTTTCTTTCTTGGCATCAAAATTTTGAGTCTTCTCCACAACTTTTCTGACTCCTGAGTCTTTTGTAGTCTTTCCCCGGGTCACTCTATCTTCTCCTGTAACAACGCCTCCTCGAGTAATAACAATGACTCTTGGGTATTCTCCACAAGGTTCAACATATATCAACTGCACTTGTGGGTTCTACTGAGGTCCTTGTATTTCTTGAATCTTAGCCAACAACATAGGGAAATCTTCTATAACATGTTCAAAAGAATTGCAATAACTGCAAGTAGTACAAGGGGTTTGACAATCCATTTCTAGATGTCCTGGCTACTCATAGTTATAAAAAATTATCTATCCTCAGCCTCAGCCCATTCCTCGTACTCATCCTCATCCTTTGTATCCACTGTGAGGATTGAAGTTTCCTCTTCCCGGGGAGTTGTACTGCGTAGAGTTTCCTTCTTGCTATAATTCACCTTGGATCTTTTATACATATCTTGACCTTTCATGCATGAGGTCATAGGCCCTACAATCTCTATCATCATGGACTACTGACTTACAGAAGGTGCAATATAGGTTTGCAGGCATCTGAACATACTTCTACATGTAATAGCACTCACCAGGGCAATGTTAGTTTCTGCATACTTTGCACCAAGGCAATGTGACTTGCTTCAAGGGGCTCAGAGCTCCTGAGGCCAAATATTCATGAAATACAGGGCAGTGTTCCTTGTCATGGCCCTTTGATATGCATCTGACACACCATATGTCTTCTCTTTTGTCCTTTCCCTTATCCTTTTTTATGTCTTCGACCTGTAAAGACAAACTGGTCAGCTGGCTCAAGATATGGCTCATACCTGAGCTGGATTCTCCCATAGGAGATGAATCAAGCTTCATGGCGATCTCCAGCGCCTCGGACTGTGAAGCACTTTTCTGTTGCATTATAGGAAATCTGATGTGTGGTAATAGTGCAACGATGAACCATTCTTTGTTTTATTCATCTGGGATCTTAAAAGTTAATAAGCATGTTAAGGTCTTGAATCTCTGATCGAATTCGCAGACAAGTTTGACAACCTTCTATTTGATCTCCTTCAACTCTGTAATACATTGTGACTCTGATTTGGGTTTCTTGAATTCTGCAATCAACGCGTTCTTGATCTCATTCAATTGTTGGGGCTGTGCAAGTCCTTGGACAAGCTTCATGTACCAACTCAGTGCACGATCTCTAAGAGTAGTGCTGAGCTGGGTTCTTTTGACAGCCTCATTAGTGACATTCTTAATATTCCACACAACTTCACATAGGAACCAATGTTGATCTGGGTCTTCAGATCCATCCCCTCTAAAGATAGGGAACCTCATCTCATCCGCCATAAAGCTACCTGGGTTTCCTTTCTAGGTAGATACTGAACTGCTAGTAGTAACACTCTAAGGACTCTGATGACTATGATTACTTTGATTTCCTAGTGCTATTGAAACAACATGAGGGTTAATTATACTTACTTCAACAGTCTGCGCAGTTCCTGAGTTTTCTAGCTCATCCTGGCGAAGTTCTTCAGTTGGTCCTTCCTCTGGCCTAGAGGGTTCTGGACGTTCTTCATCTGTTAGATCTACCTCTTCTTCGCTGTAGAAACCTTCTTCTCTGTAGTTTTTCTTGAACAGGTTATCAAGGTGAACCCCTCTAAACGCTCTCCCACTACGCGTATGTCTAGCTTCTGTGTCGCTGTCGCTGTCCAAATTTTTGAGCATTAGCTTTTCTGGCTTCAACCAATCTACTGTATCTTTAGAATTTTCTTCTCATGCAAGAGCATCTTGATTCTCAGCTTCAATAAATGCAAAAATTTCCCTCTGGGTCCTTTGTAAAAGTATCTGTCGGCTTGGCTATATGATTCTTCTTTGTCGACAACAAATTCGGTGATATACCCTCCAATGGTACTGTCAAACCAATGATCTACTGCTCTGGATACAACGTTGTCGATTCTTGCTATCCTGACAATGAAACCATTTGTTGGCATAGGGGAAGACCCAGGGTTCAATGCTCAAGAGCACACCAACAAATCCCTAATTACCAGCCCTTTTGGCAACACCTGCAAAGCAGATGCAGTCTCACTTGAAGTAGCTATGGGGGGTTGTAGGATAGGGATGTCTACAACTAGGGGAATATCAAGTGGATCTTAGCACAATACAATGGAGTAAACCTAACTCACTTATCACCAAAATCTACTCCACATTCTATAGGTCTGATCTAATACAATAATGAAATAACAGTATATCAAAGAAAAAGATAAAGCATCAATCATACACACATAACACCATATATACGTGGTTCACCCTCTCCTTAGGGCTACGTCCATAGAACTGTGCTTATGATATATTAAGGTAAAGCTTACAGTTCTTGTCTGCGCTCTCTGCTAGTAGATCTTCTTCTTCTTCTCACTTTCTCTCCCCCTCCTACGCACCCAGTTGTAGGACTTGATCTTCGCACCCAGCTGAAGATCTTACAATACCAGAAGGCTCTTACTCTCAACACTTCTCTCACTCACAATACAATATTATCTCAATGAACAAAAATCAATAACAATGCTCAACAACAGTACCGACCTGACCTAGGTCCTCTCGACCTCTATTTATACAATACAATCCCTCACTGACAGCCTTAGGTCGAGACCTAGGTGTCAAAACCCTATATATACAAACCCTTGGTCAACTTGACCCTCTTTTCCCGGGCTTCGCCAACCTGTCTCTCCTTTCTTCCTGCATGGTGCTAACTGTGTCTTTTCCCGCTATCTGAGTTGTCATCGATCCATATACCTTTCTCATCTGTCATCCTTGATATCCTCATCCAATGACCAACTTTCTTGGTCTTCGCTCCTTCTTTTCTTCTCTTTTGCTTACTTCGGCCTAGTAACAATGACTGTGTCTCCCGTGAAGTTCACATTTTACCTCTTCTTCCTTGATCTTCACTTGATTCCATACCCAAGGGCCAACATATACAAAGAGAGACCATGAATGCTATGAAATAGATGGTGAATGGGACCAGGAATGGTTGTGTTAACCTCCACCAAACCAGTACTTTACTGGATATTATTTGCTCAAGACCAGAACAACCCTCTGACCCAGAATTGAATTACAGTCAGGATTGTAGGTGGGAAGACCTCCTCAAGAGTTAATGAGGGGATGGGGCAAAACACCCATCTGTAAGCTTTAGGACCTGATCACTAACTGGGAATTCGAGCCACACACAACCTTGCCAAGAAAGGAAAGGAAGGGAGGTGCGGTGGGGGGAGGAAGACCTGCGAAGAATGCAGAGACTAGAAGCTAAGCTCTTGGGTTCAAGGAAGAACTCGGAGATAAGCGTTTTGGTAGCAGGAAATGGATGAGAAGGTTATGATACAAGATGATAAATGAGGCTAGTCCTCCTTGCTTGGTATCGTGTAAACCACTGCCAAGATCCCGCAGGAGGAGGAGAGTAACCTCCATCCCTATTGTCATTGAGCTGAAAGAAAGGATTTTGTTGCAGAGCATCATGGTCTAGCTCGGGGGTGTCTAGTGGTAAATCCGTTAGGAGTGACTGAGCCTATTGTTGGGAGGAAATAGGCAACCCTTTCAATAGTCACTTCATGTTATCTAACTCTAATAATTATTTTCCCTGTTTTATGTATTGAAGTGGAATAATGGATGAATGATTGGATTTATACATATGTGTATTTATAAATAACTTCTGTGTGGAATGGTTATGATATGTGTATGTCTCCATCTCTTTGTAAAATTACATTTATGATTGATAGTCTGTATGCCCATCTTAGTTCCTAAGGCTTCCTAGGACATAAGAATGTAAGACGATCAAGATATGAGATATTGTGTTGACCTGAACCTGTTCGTATGAAGAGGATACCTCTTCCAGAACCCTATCGGGTGATCAAAATTATAGACCCAAGTCCTTAACTATTTCATGGTAAAGCTCAGGAAGGATAGCAAAGTTGAAGCCTTGAAAAGGTGGAGGTGTCTTCATTTGGAAGAGAAGGGGACGAGATCCATTCTAGAGGACCCATATGACTAATACCCAGGAACCTAAGGCTAAGCCTAAGGAAGCTATGTCCACTTGGATTTGAAGCTCCAGAAGTCTGGGACTTAAGAGTATGACCGACCTCACTAGCCTCATACTAGCTGAAGGTAACCGGGAGACTCAGTTTCCCACAAGGTTGACTGACATTAGGCAGTTCCCCAGGTGGTTAGGTCGACCTGTCCAACCAACTAGACTGGATCCAAATCCCCGAAGGCTGGAGCCATGAAGGACTCAAAACCATAAATCAAGTGATCCTTCAGGTCCCTTCCCAGCCATTGATATATTGGGGATGCGTGGCATTATCCCCTTTTGTTCGAAGATTGGGTACTTTGGGACATAAGAGGAGTTGCATTTCAACACTCCCAAACAATGAATCCCTGAGGTAACCAAAGCCGTATATCTATAAATCTATGTGGTCGGACCTCGACCATGAGATCTGAGGAATGTGAGAATCCTGTCAATCCGGGGGTGACATGGACCCCAGCTTGATGTGCCACGTGTCACTCAAATTCATGTGTGTCACATGCCCTATAGGTCCATTGGAATGTATCACATGTCACCTTGACTTCTCCTACGTGTCAGTTCCTAATACATGTCCACCTAGCCAACTTGGTTGGCCAAGTGACTGGGTCTTCGGGAGTCCAAAACTTCGGGACTCCAGAGGGTCTGGGATGTAGAATTGTAGAGAGATCGAAACAGTCTAGAAGCTGGAGACACACGGTGATCTTACAGGACTTCGGAGGTTCATAACTCCAGGCGGTCTCATGCGTAGATAGTAAACAACTATGAAGTGTCGAAGCCTCGAAGCACTGAATCCCTCCACAACTGACATAGGAGGAAGAGATTAAGTCTAGTCATGATATCAGACTGTGGATAGTCTTCCACCATGGTTGAAGGACTTTGGAAATAGTACATGTGAGGTGGATCCACGTGGTCCTTAACCAATAAACGCCCAAAGAACTTCGAAGAGATATATCCGCCAGTTCTGGACTCAGTTTTGAGCACATAGGCCATGGTTGGAAAACTCTAGACGAGCAGAGTGTAGTAGAAACCTTGAATGGAGGATTTGATCACCTAAGAAGAATGAAATTTTGAGGCCCCATCCCTAGGAAAGCCACTTAGGGGTCGGGTGTGTTACAAAGACACCCCAAGGTGACACACTTGGGTCTATATACCTCTTCTTCATAAGATCTTCAAGTTGCATCTGCAACTCCTTCAATTCTAGCATACTCATCCTATAAGGAGTCTTTGATATAGGTGTTGCTCCCACTATCAGATTTATAGAGAAATCAATATCTCTGTTGTGTAGGAAATCCTGATATCTCTTTAAGGACATCCTTAAATTATTTCAGTACTATGCAATCTCCAACACTTGGAACTTTATCCTTAGGTGCCTCTTCCATGTGCACTACAAATACTTGACATCCTTTCCTATAGCTTTCCTTCAATTGCAAGGCTAAAACTTCTCTCATAGTTACAACTTTTGGAATTCCTTGAACCATTCTTAAGTTCCCTTCCTCGCCCAAGCAAGTAAATTCTTTATTCTAACAATCTAGGACAACATGGTGATCATCCAACCAATCCATACCAATGAGGCAATCATACGAGCCCAAAGGTATGATATTCAAATCAGGCTTTGTGCGCAATCCATTCATATCCATTGGACATGCCTTAACCATCTCATTGATTTTCCTTTTTTCTCCTATAGCTAACTGCACCAACCAAGGTTTTCCAAGGTTGATTCTCGACAATTGGAACCTTTCCACCATCTTAGGATCTAGATAACTATGAATAGCTATTGAGTCAATTAAAATAACAATGGTTTGGTCGTTAATATTACCTTCCACTTCGATCATGTGCGATTGAAACTCAACTTGCATGTTATCCAAGGCTGCACAAATCCTTGGAACATTTCTTCCCATGTCCTCAACTCACATAGCTTGTTCTACATTGTACACAATCCTTTCTTTATCACCTCTTTGAGGGAAATCTATGTGCATATGATCCCCGCTACAACTTCAACATTGACTAGAATGTTTCCATGGTTTTTCTCCACTGTCTCCATCATTTTGGATTCCTTGGGAGTTGGTTGTTCTTGCATAATATTTCTGAAAAATGGTGTCTTATCCCCCTTGCTCCTCTGTTCTACCTTTCTTTTCATCTTGTATTCCCAAGCCTTTTTGAAATTCGGTCTTCCCCTTTGTTGATCATAAAGACACTTAGCGCACCTTATAGTTTCCTCCAATGTATTGGGATCATCATACTATATATTTTCACTAATAAATGATGGAAATCCACTCAAGTACCTCTAAATTTTAACTTGCTCATCCTTGATGAATGTGACATATTTCAACAACTATAAGAATATTCTTCCATACTCATCTATCGTCATACTCCCAAGCTTGAGTTTGAAGAAATCCTTCATTTTCCTGTCATAGTATCTCTCGGTTAAATATTTATTTTTGAAATACCTATTGAGATCTCTCCAAGTAACCTTCTTCTCATCAATGTGTTGTACCTGCACGAAATGATCCCACCACATTAATGCCTTTCCTTTTAGTTAATAAATGGCAATCCTCCCTTCTGACTGTGAAAAATAATTATGCATCTTGGAGTACTTCTTCATACCCAACAACCAAGTTTCGACATCTTCATCCTTCTTGTTCTCACTGTCAAAGGTAGGAGGCTTGATCTTATTCATTTCTCCCTATAGCTTGTCCGCCCCAGTCCTTCTCTTATTCTTCTTGACAAAAAATGGACTTGAGCTACTGCATGATTTAATAAATGAATGCCTTGGTGAGTGAGGTTGATGCCTACTAACACTTCTTGCATCTCTTCTATTCTCATAATGAGATCTATGACCTCTTGACCTACTTGTCTCTATCTCCTTATCCATTTTCTTTTCTATTCTATCGAAGATTTGCATCAATTTGACATTGAAGTCATCTTGCTACTCCTTGCCTCTCATAAGCCTTTTATTAACAACTTTATAGTTTTGGACATCTTTTTTTAGTCTCTTTATGGTTTCTACCAAGTTCATGCACTCCTCCTTGGATTTTTTACCATCTGCACCAAAAATGACATACAAATCCCTAAATTCATCATCAGGATTTTCAGTCCTCTATGGATCTTCCATGCTTTTGACCTTCTGCACTATTTCTTTCCTACTCTAATCATTGATAATTCTGCAAAATGTACAGACAACAAGATTTGTTAGGTGAATTCACGAGACAAATTCATGAAAAATCTACACCATCTTGTCAAAATCCTTTCTTTCGCACCCTGTGCATGCACTGGTATTCAACACATAGCAATGCACAATGTCAATTTTTAACTTGTACACTGTGTATCGCTAATGCACATGCACCAAAAAAAAATTCTGTGCAGACCCAAACCTTTAGTGCACACACCTGTGCACAATTGTTTACTGTGCAGTTCTAGTGCCACACCCTGCAACGTCCTGAATTTAGTGTGCACACTTACACATTCTTATCCTAGGCGCACCATGGTCACGCTATAATTCCAAACTCAACCACTTATCAATTTGATTTTTTTCCTTAAAATGGAATCTCAACCCATACAGGCTCAGTGTGGAAACCATAACTCTACAACTTCTTGTTGAACTCTGGCCCATACAAGTCTAGTGTTGAAATAATAGCTCTGATACCACAATGTAATGTCCCCAACCACCCTAGGCTAAGCCACATCACACAATCTCAAATTATGTAGATCTGAATCAACCATGTTGTAACATCAACCAACTTACTACTGAACAATGCTACTCCAAAAATTCACTACGCAGATTCTATAATAAACACCAGTCTACGCAGTATCACTTGAAGTAGTGCGCTCAACCTCAAGTGAGTCGCGCCACACTAAATTTCTTCTTTTAACACAACTTTAAGAAGCGTAAGTAACTCAAACATCTACACACAAGTATACTGATCACACAACACTACCATGCACACAAACACCTTGGCATCACACATCAATTCTGATTTCCTTGTTCACGGGTTCTAGTTCCCTATACGCACACATGAGTTCCATCCTCCTGTGTGCACATGCTACTTTCCTACTCACCTGGCCATTTAATCCTTGCCTCAAAGACTCATGACCAATATCATAAGGTTAACTTAACAGGAAAGACCATCAACATTCGTCATACTCATGCACAACTACAATAATGACTATCATCACCACACTTACATGTGCAAGCAACATTAAAAAAAAAACAACATTTACTTATATGTGACAACATACAATAATTAACCCATATTAAACATAGATAAATAAACACATTAAACGAGATGAGCACATAAAGAACACTTATATTTTATGAAATTCACCAACTACATGCATAACTCAGATGTTCCTCTAAGCCATATACTTTGTTGCTCATAAGCTCTCAACAATAGGTCACCCCCGAGATGGGGATTAAATCCACCATGGAAAAAGGGTTCCTAGTGACAGGCTAAGGTCCTATTCTCAACATAATTGCTTAGTCCAAGGTACCTACCACTACAACTATCCTATAGTCTCTCATTCCCCACACACCTATCACACCCAAGGAAGTGTGCCCCTTCTTTGCTTAACAGTCCCTCGACTTCCCCACTTCCCTTCCAAGGTTACCAACAATAGGTCAGACATGAAGTCTCTGAGCCTTATGACTAATTCCCAACACACCAAGGAACAATTATTAGAAAAAATCTCACCTAGAGAGTATGCTCATAGGCTTGACAACCCTCTTCTTCAACAATAAATATCTCACCCAAAGAGACTGCTCACAGGCCTGAAAAACCCGCCTCTTCGAAAACAAAACAGTGATTACAATACAAAAACCCCTTACAATATTCTCCATGAAGATAAGGTAATAATCTCCGTCTATCAAATGGTCCGACCCCTCTTGCACACAAGAAAGTGAAATAATGAAATCCCCCCCAAAATACACTAAGGCCAACAATATATATTGCATGCCTTAAAATAAAAAATTGTCACCTTCAGTAGTAGCTTAAGCAAGTTGGTGACTTGTTCCCTACGTTCAGGAACTTATGATAAAATAATTATCCATAACTTTACACTTTTCCGGAAATATTATAAAATATTCCATAAGACTTAAGTCTCGCCCCCTTTTCCCTTTTTCGATGGATTCATCCCCCCATCTCTTTTCATATGAGTCTATCTACACACAACGATGTAATATTATTAATGACTGAGTATGATTACACTTTACATGGATAGGCGCATTGGCCTATCTGCGTCCCGTCTCACTAGACTCATAATCACATAGGCTCTCTGACCTCAATACGAACACACACCCATATATAAAATTTGGCTTGATGTGCACTCCCAGGTCATTATCGTGCACTTACCCAAGTGCGTGCAACACTGTGCAACGTACACACTTACCCAGGTGCACACAACACTATGAAATGTGTGCACCCTCTCTTTGATAACAATTCTCCTCACACTACTCAGATGTGTGCAACACCAAAACTTAGTGTCAATGACTCACCAACCTATATGTACATTTACACTTACAATTGGTACCAACGACTCACTAGCCTATATGTACAATTACAAAGGGTTCGGATTAGGGACATTGTATAAATATGAGTTCCAATCTATTGTTTGTTTTTTAGTTGACACAAATAGTTAAGATTGTGGAATTTTGGTCGGATCGGTTCTATGTTTGTGATTTGAATAAAGGGAAGTCAATTGTCATTGGCGGGATTCTCAACCCGATGGATAGTTTGTATAAGTTCCATGACATGACTTGAGCTGACACCAAACTGACTACACTTGTTGCTCACACTGATGAGAGAAGTCGAATTTAGCATGAGCAACTCAGACACTTGAATTTTTGAAGTTTGCAGGCAGTGGCAATTCAAAACATGGTTGCTAGTTTTAAAAAGGTAGTCCCCCCTGAAGGAGTATGTAAGGGTTATGTACTTGGGAAGCATCATCGTGCACCATTTGACTTTGTAAAGCATGGCAAGCAAAAAACTATTGATGTTCATATTTGACACAATCCAAACAACAACCTCACGAGGATAAAATATCCCCTTGCATTTTTATAGAGGTAGTACTCCTTTGTTATGGTCTGAAAGATATATCTTGAATATTCTGAATTAAACAATCAAAATTGGAAATGCTAAACAACAAACCCCGCTATCTTTGTTTCTTTGTAAATATAAAGGAGAGATAAAAATATATTCACACAGAAAAAGGTTCCTGAGAGAAGGACCAACAATCTTTCAAGACTGATATATATATATATATAAAGAAACCACAATATGAAAGTAAAATATTCATCACATCCATCACAAGGAGATAAAATTTTATCACATTCATAAGAAGGAAAGATAATAGTCCACAATAGTAGAGAAGTTTAAAAGAGTATTTCATTCAAAACATAAGAAAATATGATAGACACAATTCAAAAATGTCGTGCTCATAAACTCAGAGTTTGAGAAATCATTGAAATTACACCCTGAAGTAGTTCTCTTGGGAGTTCAAAAAAATAGTTTGTTTTACAATAAAAATAAAAGGATTGTGTTCGTCCAAATGGACTAGGATGGTGCTCCTGTCGAAAATAAAATAAAGTAGGAAAAATTTCAACTTTAAATAATAAAAAGGAGACGATCAAATATCGATTATGGATTCTCAAGAAATGAAAATACACAATTAAATGATTTCTGGATGAGAAGTATGAAAGACAAGGAATTATGAGAAGTGACTAGTTCACTTACTATGATGTTTTCTATCCTCTCTTATTTTCTTGATCCAGGTGGATATTTGTGGCCACCCACCTATTCCAACTGGCTCAAAACAGTTTTTTGGCAACTTACTATTTTTAGTAGTTTCAAACTTCCGGGGCCATTTTGAGGAGCGAAATGAAGTTTTTTCGGGATTGAGCACCTCAATGATAACTAAAGGCTCTATTTGAGCTCCCAAAATGAATCTCCTCGATGATGCCTTTCCGCTGAGATATCGTGCACCCCGAACAAAGATCATATGCCAAAGTTACACTCCTGAGAAGTTGATACACCAAACTACGCAAAACGGGGTCCAAAAAACTGTTGGATTTTCATTTTCCGAGGTTAGGGTTTGGGATTATCTTTATGTTAAAAAAGTCTATAGATCCTCATTGTAATCATCTTCTTGCAAATGTGAGTAGTCATTACATCTCTTCTTAGAGATAATCTTCCACCATTATAACGAGTCTTTCACTCCGTATTTCTACATTTTTGTACATTTCGCTCATTAATAGAAATTGTGTATTATTGTATCTCTGTGTTTATTGTTATATATTTGCTAAATCTCTGTTATATTATTGGATATTTGATATATATTTGTACATTTCTTTACTATATCTCCACTCTCATTTTGTTCCAAAAATAATATAGATCAGTGGTATCAAAGCATGCTGCTCTTGATCGTTTTTCAATGCATGTCCCCGACGAGGTCCAAGAATAGCAAGTTGGGTCTAAAGCTTGTCTCTCTTGAGGACAATTTCTCTCAAACGCCCAAGAAACCCTCCATTGTGGAAGAAAAGAAAAACAATGAAGACAAAAATTCTATCAACTTTTTCCATGAGCAAGCTCTCACGTGACAGAGGGATGAAATGATGGAGAATTTTTCCAACACCCTTCAACACCTACCGATAACAACAGACACATCTTCATCAAGCGACCACTTTGGAAGCACTTCTCCTTTCAAGGTGCAAGTCAATTATGATATTCTCATATTTTAAGGTTAGATAGATGCAGATTCCCTAGAACAATGGTTAAATATGCTAGAAACTTATTTCTTTGTTCAATTTTTTTCAATAGGGAAAAGATCACCTTCTCATTCCTTAAGGCTCTCCCCCATGTCAAACATTGGTGGGAAAATTATCGAGAGAAAATTTCCACAGAGGAGTCTAGAATATATGGGGCTGAGCCCACTTGGGATTATTTTGTGGATACAATCAAGGAACAGTATTACCCTGCTGGTAACTATGATGACCAATACATGAGATGGACCATGCTGTGTTAAGTGAGGGGCCAAGTAGTTCCGTAGTTCACCAATACCTTCCATACCTTGCGCACCAAGCTGGGTATCAAAGATTCTAAGTGACATTTGGTTCTGAAATATCATGGGGCTCTACACAAGTACATCCAAATTGAAATGGAGTTTCTAGACATCTCATCGCTGGGAGTTGCTTATTGATATGCTATCAAAATCAAGAATAAATTTAGGCACTGGAACAAATCAGAGTTCAAGTTTGCAAATCCGCAACAACCAAAGTATTATAAATATGACCCTAACAAAAAACCTCCCAAAAACCAGTATAATACACAGGAAAAGAAGGGTCACGGAAAGACGAAGAAGGACACTAGAAAGTGGTGCGATTTCCACAAAATACCCTAGCACAACATCAATGAATGTCGCTCAAAACAGTCATTGGTGGCTGAGATCAAAGAAAAATATCTGAACCCAGATTCAAAATTTGATTCAGAAAATAATGGGAGAAGATGGATCATTGACGTAGAACCCACTGCTACTATCGTGACTGCAACAACTCAACCAAAAGAACTAGTAGATCCTGAAGAGGGGGAGTGCCTCTTCCATTCATAGATGTGGGTGAAGGGGACCGCACTACATTTTGTTGTGGATAGTGGAAGCCAAAATAAACTCATCTCAGCAGAGGTCGTCAAACAGTTGGGATTGTCAACAACACCACACCCTTGTCAACAACACCACACCCACAACCATACAACATCGGGTGCCTCACTAAGGATGAGATCTCCATGTCAGCCAACACTGTCACATGTCCTACGACATCAAGCCTTTCAAGGATGAGGTATTGTGTGATGTTTCCCCTCTTGATGCTTGTGATGTTGTTTTTGGCCAACCATATATATGGAAACGTCATGATGTTTATGAGTCTCGACCCCGTAGTGTCATTGTTACTCTGGGGTCATCTCTACAGGATATCGAAGATAGTTTCGACTACTTTCCCACCAAAAACGTGCTGCAAGGTAATCACACATACTTCCAAATTCAACCTCTTCAAAATCTATTTGAGAGATGAATAGAAGGACACTACAACCACTGTAGCCTTGACCCAAGAACTTTCTATCCAACAGAAGTAGATTACCGAAGAGAAAGAAGGTAATTTTTCTTCACCTACAAGGGTGCCTCCAAACTTCCTAGTCAAGCCAAGATACAATAGGTTGGTTTAACATATTCAACCCCGCCAACAATAGGTTCATTAAAACCTTCCACAAACCAAGAAGATCAACTTCTCCAACAAGGCAAGCAACTGACCAAGATTCAGATTCAACAAACGCTTTCCCCTCTCCCCCAGGCACTCAATGCAATGGATACCATTTCTTATTAAGGAGGGAGTATTGATCTAGGTGGATATCGGTGGCCACCCACCTATTCCAATTGGCTCAAAACAGTTTGTTGGCAACTTACTATTTTTAGCAGTTCAAAACTTTTGGGGCCATTTTGAGGGCCTAAATGAAGTTTTTTTAGGATCGAGCATCTTAATAAAAACTACGCGGAATTGGGAAAAGCCCCAATTTTTGTTGTTAAATTCATGGAAAAATTAAGAAATTTGGCCAAGTAGTGAAATATACTAATTTAATATCTGTTCTAGCAAATTCAGACCTGGAATTGGTCGAATTTGAAGTTAGAGTGAAGTCATGAAAACTGGAGTGATATTAGTTGATTAAAATTCTCAATTCATGAATTGAGTTTGGGAAAAATTCGTTCTAGGAATGTCAACCAACAATGATTTTTTGTTGCAAATGTTGAATTGGTGTTATCAGGGTGAAATTGAACAAATTTCATAGTTGCAGAATGTGTATGGTAAAAATTGGGAAAAAGGTTGGCAAAAACCCCAATTTCTGCGACATAATTCATGAAGAATTGATGCGCATAAAAAAATGAATGTGTGCAGGCGTGTGCACTAAATAATGCATGATGTGCAGTGAAAATCTTGTAATGCACGAAAATTATTGGCACACAGGTGTGCACACTTAAATTTGGTGCTGCACAGTGTAGAGTGGCAATGCGTAGAAAATATTGGCACGTGGGTGTGCGCACTTAAATTTGGTGCTACGTGGTGCAGAGTGGCAATGATCAAAATATATTGGTGCGTAGGTGTGCACACTTAAATTTGGTGTTGTGTGGTGCAAAGTGGTAATGCACGAAAAATATTGGTGTGTCGGTGTGCGCACTAAATTTAGCATTGCGTGGTGAAGATTGAGTGGCGCATGCGTAAGATTGGCATGCACGATGTGTGCACACATAATAATGGTGCGCGTGGTGTGCGTAGTATTGGCAGAGCGCAAATGAATCTTGTTGGTACATGCAGAATGTAGGTATATGTTGTCGCGCGATAGTTTAATTAATAGTGTGTGCAGAGTATTGGTACGCAGTGGGGCATACTAAAATTTGGCATGGTGCAACTCATAGAGTGAAATGAACTTAAAATATTAGCGCGCGACACAAAAATTGCGCGCAACAGGTATTAGTGCATGAACCAAAATTGTGCGCGGTGGATATTGGCACACGACACAAAAGTAGTGTGCACCAGTTATTGATGCGACAAAGAAGTGATCCACATTAGTTATAGGTGTGTGGAGCATGCGCTACCTTATGGTGTTGTTGCACATGCTAAATATGGATGTACATGTTCAAATTTGTGCACGGTGGATATTGGCGTGTGACACAAAAGTAGTGCGCACCAGTTATTGATGTGACAAAGAAGTGATCCACATTGGTTATAGGTGCGTGGAGCATGCGCTACCTTATGATGTTGTTACACATGCTAAATATGGATGTACATGTTCAATTTTGTGCACACGAAGTTGTTTGGATGGTGTACAATAGCAGAAAGCCAGTGAATTTTTGCGACATTTTATACTATTTGAAGGTCATCTTTTTGCAGTGCATTTTTGAGGCCCTAAACAACGTTTTTAGCTACTCAAAAAGCTCGAGAACAAGTATAGGAAAGTACATGTTGTCTCTGCATCTCAAATAAAAGAGCTCAAAGAGAGATTTCTAATGGTGTAAACCATTCATCAAATGAAGCTTTTATGAGGAAGTTACATGACAAACAGTGGAGGGTAAATTTTAAGACCCAACTAACTTCAAAGGACCATAACTTTCTGCTCCATAATCAGATTGAGGCGCAAGAGTAGTCTATGGAAATCTATTGAACCATAGAAGATAGTCCTAGAGCTGAATTATAATTCTAGACAAGTTAAAAATGTTTATGATGGAAAAGAAGGTACATGTATCATTCTAGACCAAAAATACTAATTGGCCTAGAACTTCAATAGGTTGTAACTAGCAGCCTAAAACCCAAAAAGAGGTGAAATTTGGATAGACTGTCCAAAATATGTATATGAAGAAACCTAATTGATCTCCTACTAAAAATCCAATGGATTAGATGCAAAAATGCATAAGTATAGCGCATAATTGCACCAAGTTGAAGAGTGAACAGAGAAATTAATGGACAATTTTCAAATGACCACAACTTTATGCTCAAGACTAAGAATTGAGCAAGGGAGTAGTCATTAGAAAGGTATTGGATAGAGGAGTCTAATTATCCACCCAAAAAATTGATTTGGGCAGTTAATTTTCACAAGATATCAGAAGAAGGAATTATGATGCATTATTGGAACAAAATTGTACATAATTTCATAATTTTTTAAAATTATTTAGCCTAACATTGGCTGCACATTTTTGTAGAGTTAAAATTTTTTAGTTCTTAAGAGGCGAGAAGGTTGAAATTCAGTTACATATAAGCAAAGGTACTTAGGGAAAGAGTGCTATGACAAAAATATTTCTTAATATGATCAAAATCCAAGAGTACAAAATGTTAAGGTATGAATCTAGGTGCAACCATAAAGTCTTGGGAAGTGACTACAGGAAGTCCACTCATGTTATTCAAGTATTCAATGGAATATGGGAAAAAGAATAGATCATGTAGTGAATGATTTAGTGAAAGTACATTCTCTCCCAAAGAAACCAATATATAGATTAAGCAATACATTGGAGTCAGATCTATTATAAAAGGAACTGACTATCAGTATGATAGCTTCTAGTGAGAAAATCCCCCCTTTAACTACACCAGGGTTTAAGATGTAGACATAGCGAATGGATGTATAAAATTCAATCTATTTTAATCTACCCCAAACATACCAAAACAAATGCAAATAAAACAATAAGAGAGAATATCAAGCAACTGTACCTTTGATCCCACGTCTGGTGATGATCTCCTCAAGCTCTGTAGTTCCAATGAATGCATGTCTCATGCCAAGGCTCACCTGCATGCAAAGATAAGAAATAAAGGACTAAAATCATGCTATTCTATTAATGATTTAGGGTTAGATATCAAATTCTAACTATAAATCAATGAAAATACACAAAACATCATCATTTGGGACAGGAAAATGCGATTCTTTTATTCATCATTCAAAGACTAAAACTTACAATCTGTGTCGGACACCATTCCATGAACCTGGTCCAGGATCGTCTTTACCATGCTCCAAGTGAACCTTTAATAGACCTATTCTCTCAATATTATGATCACCTCAAGGAAGGGAATGGATTGAATGGAAGAAGAAGGGGTTGATGAGCGAATGCTGAGGCAATATCTCACGAAAGGTAGAAAAATCTTGGGCAAGGAGGGGAAGTGAAATTGGGCAGAGTTTCACTATTCGTATTCTTGGATGTGAAATGAGACCCCAACACCTCCTTTTATATGAAAAAATGATGGTTATTCGGTTGGGAGATGGGCCATAACAGGTGAATTGGTTGGGAAACCTCCAATAACCCGTGAATTTCAATGAATAATTCCTTGCAAATTTTTAATTTTTGCAACTTTTGCAAGTATACACGGGTTGTTTAGTGTGTAACAAGCATATGTGCGTGGGATGTGGTGGTGCAAAAAGTGTATGTATGTGATTTGTAATGGTGCAGGGTGCATACATCTTCTAAAAAATGGTTTTTTGGGAAGATCTTCTCAATTGTGATTTGGAAAAATATGCAACCAAGAGGGCCAAAGCCATGTATGCATGAGTAGGGAATTTTAGGGCTATAACAGATGCCCCCTAATGTGTGAGGTCAAAAGAGAAACTAATGGCCGAAATACATTAAAATATATTCACCAATGTGCGAAATTGAGTGATCCTAGTACCATAGTTCGAGAGGTGCTATTTGCAAAACAACAATTGTCTCTTCAAGGTGGGCATACCCATGCTCGGGATGAACTAAATCATGGATGTCGATCAAATACACTACATATCCATGTAATATAACTATATAAAGTGTAGCCGCGAGAAATACACAACAGATCTACATCTTAAAATCAGTCAAATATATACAAGTATAGTATCCATCTTCAAGAAGTTAGTGACACCTGATGGCTGGAGATGAGGTCTTCATAGCTCGAGCAACAACTTCAAAATATTCAAAACTTAGGTAGGAGTATAATGGGAGTGTATAACTCACTAATCTGAGGTCTTCGACAAATCGTCGAGAAAAGACATGAGGATATTGATGATCAGAAAGAGAAGTTCGTCGATTTTGAATCTGTACTTGACTAGAATCTCGAGATGGACGACTCATGAAGGTTAAGAGACAAACTGCAGAAAGGCCGAATCAGGTTGAGTGAAACTTCCCTTGGACTAAATCAAGAAATATGATCATACTCAGGAAGCATGACATTGACATAATTTCACAATGCAGGAGGCAACACAAACTCTCCATGTGTTTGGAAGAGTAACCAAATGGAGGAGGAAACAACTCTATGTAGTGAGAACAACTTCATAAGGTCATACTAGATCCTAATACTTGAAGAAAAAATGAAAGGATGTGATTTGTCCAAGGGAGACTCTCTGTGCTGCTGAAAAAAAGAATGAATATTTCCCATCCCCTCTTTTTGGAATATTTGATTTTTTTGTCTTTTTCAATTTTTTAATAGCTTGAAAAAGAATAAAAGAATGTACAAAGGAGGAACAAGTATCACAAGAAAGCATACTAGTTCCAAGCACAACGAACATACTAATTCTCAAAGCAAGGAGACATGTGCAGGAAAATGATAGTCGAGGAAAATTCCTCCATGGGTCAAGGTGTCAGGTCACAGAGGCAAGAAGTGCTACAAGGCTTCCGTATAAGGCATGCTTCAAAGGTTTAGTTGAGAGAAACATGGAGCCGACATTAGGCCAAATATGCGAAGATGAAAATACAATTAAGCAAGACACAATGTGACCCCTTCCATCTAATTTTTATGAGCCCAGAGAAGGTAATCTCGATAGTAGAGTCTTTCCTATTGTCTGAGCTACTTCAGCCTGGTTAGGAACCCCTTTACCCAGGTGGAGTTTAGTCCCATCTCGGAGCTGACCCACTACTAAGAGAGATGAGCAGTGTAGTCTAAGGCTGGGAGGTTTGTGGAAGGCCTGCACACAGTTGGTGATATTTTTACCAAGATAAGTGTCAATTTTGTGTTAAATTACATGCTGCATTATTATTTATGTGTTTATTTTTATGGGTTTTTCTTGTGTGTGGTTTATACCTATCTTTACATTTATGGGTATTGCCTATGTATGTTGCATGTATATGTTTATTGTTATTTCCGTATGAATCTATGTATTTACATAATGTAATTGTCTATTTTAAGTTATATATATAAAGTTCCGCAAGAGTTTCTGTGTGTATATGTTTTAATTTGCACACAACTCAAAATTTTTATGTGGCATAGCTCAGTTGGATGATGGGGATGTTACAATATGGTATCAAAGCTCAAGTTTTCAACACTGAGCCTAGATTCGCAAGTAAGTTGAATTGAAGTGAAATTTCACAGAGAATTTATTTTGAAGTGGAAAAATTTCAAGTTACAGAGCGTCCACGGTAAAAATTAGAAGCAACTGTGTGGAATTGGGAAAAGCCCCAATTTCTGTTGTTAAATTCATGGGAAAGTTGAGAAATTTGGCCAAGTAGTGAAATATTCTTAATTTAATATCTATTCTAGAAAATTTAGACTTGGAATTGGTCAAATTTGAAGTTAGAGGGAAGCCATGACAGATGGAGCGAGATTAGTTGATTACAATTCTCAATTCGTTAATTGAGTTTGGGAAAAATTCGTTCCAGGAATGTCAACCAACAACGATTTGTTGTTGCAGAGGTTGAATTGGTGTTATCAGGGTGAAATTCAAAAAAATTCATAGTTGCAGAATGTCTAAAGTAAAAATTGGGAAAACATTGGCAAAAGCCCCAATTTCTGCAGTGGAATTCACGAGAAATTGATGCGCATAAAAAAATGAATGTGTGCAGGTGTGCGCACTAAAAAATGCATGATGCGCAGTGAAAATCTTGTAATGCGTGAAAAATATTGGCGCGAATGTGTGCACACTTAAATTTTGTATTGCGTGGTATAGAGTGAAAATGCATGGAAAATATTGGGGCGTGGGTGTGCGCACTTAAATTTGGCGCTGCGCAGTGTAGAGTGTCAATGCACAGAATATATTGGTGCGCACTTAAATTTGGCACTGCGCGGTGCATAGTGGTAATGCGAAGAAAATATTGGTGCACGAGTGTGCACACTAAATTTAGCATTGCGTGGTACAGATTGAGTGGCGCATGCATAATATTGGTGCGTGCGATGTGTGCATGCATAATAATGGTGCACGTGGTGTGCGCAATATTGTCAGAGCGCAGAGGAATCTTGTTGGTACATGCACAATGTAGGTATATGTTATTGCGCGAAAATTTAATTAATGGTGCACGGTGGGGTGTACTAAAATTTGGCATGGTGCAGCACGTAGAATATTAGTGCGCGACACAAAAATTGCAGGCAACAAGTATTAGTGCATGAACTAAAATTGTGCGTGGTGGATATTGGTACATGACACAAAAGTAGTGCGCACCAATTATTGGCGCAATAAAGAAGTGATTCACATTGGTTATAGGTGCGCAGAGCATGCAATACCTTATGGTATTGCTGTGCATGCTAAATATGGATGTACATGTTAAAATTTATGTGTGCAAATTCGTTTGGATGGTGTACAATAACAGAAAACCAATGAATTTCTGCGACATTTTATACTGTTTGAAGATCATCTTTTTGTAGTGCATTTTTGAGGCCCTAAACAACGTTTTTAGCTACTCAAAAACCACAAGAACAAAGTGCATCAAGGTACATGTTGTCTCCACAGATCAAATAAAAGAGCCCAGAGAGAGCTTTCTAATGGTGTAAACCATTCATCAAATGAAGCTTTTATGAGGAAGTTACAAGATAAATAGTGGAGGGTGAATTTTAAGACCCAACTAACTTCGAAGGACCATAACTTTATGCTCCAGAATAAGATTGAGGCATAGGAGAAGTCTATAGAAAGCTATTGACCCATAAAAGACATTACTAGAGATAAATTAAAATTCTGGGCATGTTAAAATGTTTATTGTGGCAAAGAAGGTACCTGTAGCATTCCAAACCAAAAATACTAATTGGCCTAGAACTTCAACAGACTGTAACTAGCAGCCCAGAACCTAGAAAGAGGTGAAATTTGGACAGACTGTCCAAAATATGTACAAGAAGAAACCCAATTGAGATCCTACTAAAACTCCAATGGATTAGGTGCAAAAATGCATAAGTGAAACACAAAATTGCACCAAGTTGAAGAGTGAACATAGTAATTAATGGACAATTTTCAAATGACCATAACTTTATGCTCAAGACTCAGAATTGAGCAAGGGAGTAGTAATTAGAAAGGTATTGGATATATGAGTCTAATTATCCACCCAGAAAATTGATTTGGGTAGTTAATTTTCACAAGATCATAAGAATGAATTATGATGCATTATTGGAACAAAATTGTACATAATTTCATAAATTTATTAAATTATTTAGCCTAACATTGGCTGCACCTTTTTGCAGAGTTAAAATTTTTTAGTTCTTAAGAGGTGAGAAGGTTGAATTCAGCTAAATATAAACATAGTTACTCAGGGAAAGAGTGCTATGACAAAAATATTTCATAATCCAAGACTACAAAATGTTAAGATATGAATTTGGGTGCTACCATAAATTCTTGGAAAGCCACTACAAGAAGTCCAGTCATGTTAGTCAAGTATTCAATGGAATATGGGCAAATGAATAGATCATGTAGTGAATGAGTTAGTGAAAGTACATTCACTCGAAAGGAAACCAATATATAGATTAAGAAATACATTGGAGTCAGATCTATTATAAAAGGAATTGACTATCAGAATGATAGTAATCATATAAACAAAGAGGCTTAATGCATATATTGATAAAGAGTGCATCATATCCAGGGATTAGCTATGCAATTTTATAGTAATGCTTCCCTTATGGGTATCAGAGTGTGCAATGGAAGCATGGTATGAAGGGAATCAGTTCAAGGGTAAAGAAATTAAGGTGCACAAAATCAAGGAGTGTCGGTTGAGGCATAGGTGCATCGATATGGCATGATGGAAGAGGATTATGCAAGCCAGGTTGAAATCAGATTTGTCACGAAAGGAGAAATTAATAGTCATCAAGCAAATCCAAGTGCTGATATGATCATATAAGGAAGGGATAAATCAAGTACATCAAGAAGGAAGTTGGTGTTAACTATCCAAGGTTACTCAGAAAACATGATTGGAAATATAATTGGGTCATGTAGGAGTTGGATCAAAGGGATCCAAATAATAGTGGAATGCTGAAAATTAATATCAGCATAATATGTAGTTGCAAGTCCATGAACATCCTAGGATAATGGAAGAAGAATTCATGAGGTAGATATCAAGATAATGGGAATGCAAGACAACACTCCAAGAGGGAAAGAAATAATAGTAGAGGATTGTTGATGCATTCCAAAGGTATTGAAGACATTTCCACAATAGCATGGAGATGTCAAAGCCAAAAAGACTTAAAAGTGAAATGAATCTCTGTAGAGAGTTAGTAAGGAACTGTGAAGAATAAAATGGTTCTATGCATGGTTTTGAATACAAAAGAGATGGTTCATGAGAAGAATCCATATCAAGTGGCATAGAGCCATGAGTGACATTTTCAGAGGGTGAAAGTATCACTTGAAATTATGATGGTAAATTAAAAGAAGTATTAAGTACTTTCAATTAATTCTATTCAGCTAGAGAAGGAGGCATATGTGCATCCTTACAACATGCTAGAGATTGGCTATGCAAGCCAAGTTTGGGGCTAGTTGGCAAGGAGAAGAGAAGAGTGCAAGAAAAACTAAAATACTAAAGTATTCATTCAAGAAAGAGATGAAGTAGTTCAGTCCGAAAAGTAAATGGATGTTGAAGATCCAAAGTCTATAAAACAACATGATTGGAATTATAATTCATCCAAGTATTAGTTGGGATAGATGGATCCAGGAAATAAATAAAAGATGAAGGTTAATATCAGTTTAGTATTTAGATGGAAAAACAAAGGCATTCAAGAGTGTTTTGTCTAGAAAGTGCCCAGGTCAGAAATAATCATGCAGAATGGTTACTGTTGATTAAGGTTGGTTGTCATTGATGTCAACCCTTGAAGAAATCCCTATGGCACAAGGTTTGGGTAATGGAACCATGATTGCTTGATGTAAATATGACTCATTATTATCTTGTCATGGTTGATAAGAAGTAAAAATGGATGAACTCCAAAGTGGTCCCCTTATGGTGGAATACCTCACAGGAAGACGCTTTGCAGAGTGAGATAACCCATGCTTATTTGAGGAATAATGGAATGAAGGACAATGAATTTGTGAGTGAAACTATCCTAGATGGATAGTGCTTGTCATGCCGTTTCCGGTGGTATGTGTAACTTCACATAACTCAATCACGGTTAGAGAGTTATGACCATATGAAGTTGGAGAACCCTCATGAGCCTTATAGAATCCCCCAAGAGTCAAAGTGATTTGAAAAAATAAATTATTTTAAATGAAGAAGCCCTAAAATAAGGAAAGTGTAAGGCTACATGAAGATATAAATAAGAGACATAGTTCACTCATAAAACACACTTGTACATATTGCATATCTATTTTCTTATGTAAAGCTTCTTGTAAATACGTGTGGATACATCTGAAGTGGTGAATGTCTGAGGTAGCACGAAGGGTTGACGACGAAATTCTCGGATTCACATAAAACCCTATTTTCTGAGGTGTACGCGGGTTCGCTGTGTATAGGGTGCATACGTACGCGGGTTGTCTGTGCATAGGGTGAGTACGCACCTGGGATGGCTGTGTATAGGGTGAGTACATGTTCATAAAGCCATGAAAATTGAGAAGATGAAGGTACATAGGTTCTAGATTCTGAGATCAATCTCCCAGGAAGGTCTAGAGTGCTCAAAAACATCAAATCCATCCATTGGTTCAAAAGGTATGTCTTATTTCTATGATTAGTTGGATTTTGATATATGCATGAGGAATGGCAATGGAGATTTGAGGATTCTCCCTAGAGAGACTAGTGGCTACATGGGATGTTCTGCAATAAGTCATATCTACATAAATAAAATGCTGGTATATTTATCATTGATACTTCTTGTTGAGGCACATCTTATATTTCTTGGCATATGGCTAAGAGTTTTTATGGTACATGGTTGAGATCTTGTATTTATTGATGTATTGAGAAGTTGAGTATCATAAAGGGTTTGATGACTAAGATCATGTGAGGGATATTATAATTGTTCATGATTACACATACCTATATGGCACATGACTAGAGAGAGACATGCTTTCCTTGAGTAGAGGTTATGTATGAGGATACATTCACAGAGTACAATTATAGTCTGGATACAGTGACAGGTTACAAATCTACGTGAAAGAAGTTACAGAGGGTCAAAATTTTTCAAAGTGAAAGGAAACCCTAGTTTCAGAAGGCATACACAGGCTACATAACAGATAGGATGCGTACATACGTGGGCTGCATCACTACAGGTCACATATCTTTTGTATTTTTGTGGATACATGTTCAGTTCAGGTACAGATTGATTACATGGAAGTTGTACAGATTGGATACAGGTCAGAGGTACATGTTGATACAGTTGTACAACAATATATCTCATAGTGACAGGTTGATAGTGGTTCCATCATTCTACTTCTACTTCAGGGTGGTAGGATGGGGCAAGGACAGGTGGTTGTAGCCACCTTTCGGTTGTATCTAGAGAACATTGGGGGTTGCAGCCTCCTTCTAGTTGTAGCCAGAGATTTGGGGAGTTGGAGCTTCCCTCAAGTTGTACCCTGAGAAACTAGGAGGTTGGAGCCTCCTTCCAGTTGCAGCTGAAAACAAAGGAAGTTGGTGCTTCCAATGAATGTAATTCTTCAAGACATATAAGAAAAAACATTCCATAGTTTTCTCTCGATTTGGGTTTCCATGTAAAACACTGGTGTACTGTGCATGTGTGTGATTGTTTATTTATTACTGCTCATTATTGGATAATAATTCTACATTGATATAACATTTAAAGAAAAAGGATTATAATTATGTTATTACTGATTCACCCCCCCTCTCAGTAATCCAACAGTCTCATTGTTGGACAACACCTTGGAGCTTTCTTCCCCTTCACTAGAGGAATATTCAGATGATTCTTGGGTTTTGGCATGCCTCTTGGCTCCATGTCGGGCCTTATTGGGAGTGTTTCTTCTTGCATTATTTATATCAGTACCATGCCTATGTATCTCAAGAACACTCTACGTTTTCTCGGGCTGGTTTTTGTCCACATTACTGGTTGTTGGTCCATGTTGTAACTCTCTTTGTATATATGACAAACTTTACAGTAGGAATTCATTTAATTTAGTCTATTTTTCTTGCTCTTTCATGAGCCTATCATTATCGGCCTTAAATGTCTACATTTATTCCATGACACTTCTCACAGTCTCAGCTAGATTTGGATGGGTTTATACCACTCTCCTTTCATCAGATTCTTCTTCTTTGTTATGGAAGCTCTCTCCCCATTCTTGGTGTGTCACCATCCTTTCACTTATAACTTGTCTAGAATGTCACTGACTAGTTCAGTGTTGATGATCAACAATTTCGATTAGATGATTATTCACCATCTTATAAAAAACATATGAGGTATTTTTTATAAAATAAAAAAACTCCATCATTAAACATATAACAACATAGTACATTTCATTTGTATTCATGCAAGAGAAACATACAACCTCGTCCCTTTTTCTAGTAATAAGTTTTAAAATAAATCCTCATGGATAATAATGCAGGGACATTATCAATCTTGATATTTCGGGTGTTAATTGTTTTCATAGTGAAATTCATCAAATTAATATGTTGGGTAAAACAATGAATCAGGAATCATTAGATCAAAAGATTGATTCAATATCCATCATTGGATCGTGGCATGTGTGGTAAAATCCTTGGCCGTTAAGTTATAATTGTGATCATTGATCATGGTTGGATCAATGATCCTCATCGTTATATATTGTCGAAACATAGCCATGTATCATATGTAAGGATCTACAATTTAGATTAAAAGTGCACACTCAAGCTACACGTGAGTTAATAGAAGTCTACTCCACATTGGTGCTTTTGTAATATCCACTAAGGGACACATGGTGGTCAATAAATCCACAATGGTTCTCTTGAGGGTGGTTTTATTGCCACCTCCTCACCTCCTCCTATGCTATGGGAAAATACCTCTTAGTGAACATGGTAAAGCACTCAAAGACTTAAGCACTTGGTTATAAGATTGGGAATTATTAGGCCCTTATGAACAGGGTAGGGTAGCATACCCTCCCCCTTATAAATTTCTAATAAAATTCATTTGACTCTTTCATGAGCCCTAGAAAGCCAAGTGTAGTTTCCTTCTCTAATAGCACTATATAACACAACCAACAACCTAATTAGCTTTTAAGGGAATAGGTTTTTAAATTCACACTCCCTTAATCCATCCCAGAATTTCCTTTTGATAGCACTATCATCTTTTTCTCATCAAGAACTTTCCAGCGACTATAATTTTTCCCAAAACTAATCTTCGGGTCGGAAGTTATGGCTTCTCAAATTTTTACGGACTCTTCATCATTCAACGACCAACTCACTACCATGTGGCATCCAGGTGGCCACTTGTTACTCATGCCATTTGACATGGAAATGGAACATTAGATTTATGGCCCAATCCCTTGGCCTACCTTTTTTCATTGTCAGCCCAATCCATGAATCATTCTCACTATCCCAAAAATATGTCGATGATGTACCAAAGAATACCACTCCCCAAATCCTATGGATCTTAGTTCTCATTCTCAATGACTCAGAGTATGTCATTGATATCCTTTAGTGAAGATATTGATGCCTAGATCCCAATGGTTTATGTGGTTCATAGATGTTACCCTTGATATTAATAGTGGATATTTCACCTTGTCCCTTCGTCAATCGATGGTTGTCTTTAGCCCCTAACTCCCTTAGTTTTCAGTGATTACTTCATCATCGTCAGGATTTCTTGATCAAACATGATCCAGATTATTATGAGAATTAAATGAAGGATAAGATATAATAGTTAAATATACAGAGATATTTAAATAAACAAGGAGATACAGTAATGCACAATTTTTATTAATGAGATAATGTACAAAAAATGTAAAATTATAGAGTGAATGACTCGCTAGAATGGTGGCAACTTATCTTTGAGAAGATATGTGATGGATATTCTCATTCAGAAGAATATGATGATGTTTACAATGATGCTCTAGAGGTCAATTTAACATAAAGAAAATAAAAAACATTAACCTGGGAATATTAAATTCCAAAGAGTTTGTGGGCCCCAATGGGGGTAGTTGATACGTGAGCTTCCCAAAGGCGTTAATTTTGCATGTGATCTATGTTTGGGGTGCACAATAGCTCAATGGAAAGGTATCTCCAAGGAATACACATTTTTCTATCACACTCTAGATAAGTCCTACAATGTGACTATGTCGGGCTCAAAAACGTTGTTTAGTGCCTCAAAACGGTCCCGGAAGCTTAGGACTTGAAAAGTTGTAGAAAAACTGCCCAGGTGGAAACCCCTATTTTGAGCCAACAAAATAATTCGGTAGCCACTGATTTCCACCTGGATCATTCCCCGCCCCCCCCCTAATAAAGTAATGGTCTCCATTGCATCAAGTCCCCAAGGAATCTTTTGTTCAATCTTAACCTTGGTGAGTTTCTTTCCTTGCTAAATTTTGCATACGATCTTTGTTTGGGGCACACAATAGCTCATTGGAAATGTCTATTTGAGGACTACACATTTTTATATAAAAATCTAAATAATTCCTATAGTGTGACTATGGAGGGCCCCAAAAATGTTGTTTAGGGCCTCAAAACGGTCCCAAAAGCTTAAGACCTAAAAAGATGTAGAAAAAATGCCGAGGTGGAAACCCTTATTTTGAGACAATGGAACAGGTGGGTGGCCACCGATTTCCACCTAGATTATTCTTCCACCCTTAGAAATTAATGGTCTCCATTGCGTCAAGTACCCAAGGAATATTTTGTTTAATCTGAACCTTGTTCAGTTTATTTCCTTGCTAAAGGTTCATAACAACCTTGGAGGGGTTGGATCCATTTAACCAATCTAGCTACATGACCTACTTGAGTGTGGGAGGGATTTTTTGGTGAAGATGTAGCATGAATAACATGAAGGGGTTTATCATAACTTGGTTTGAATGGGTAGTGTGGAGCCACCCCTGTAGGTGTAGTAGGAATATCTTGGTGCTCTTCTACAATATTGTTGATATGCTTCTACTGGATAGAAGGGTCTTGGTCCAAGGATGCAATGGTTGCAGTTCCCTTCTCTTCTAACCAGATTGTGAAGAGGATAAAATTTGCAGTATGAGAGATTACTTTGTGCCACTGTTTATTCAAGACATTAGTCAGAACCACCTTTTGTATCTTGTAGGGCTGACCCCCAAAGTAGAGATGATGCTACAAGGTCGAGACTCATAAACAACATGACACCTCCACATGTATGTTTGGCCTAAAAAAACATCAATGGATTCCAATGCGGAAACATCACACAATACCTCATCCTTGAAGGGCTTCATTCCATATGATAGGAGACACTACTATCTAACATAAAGATCTTGTCCTTGGCGAATCCATATGATGTTGTATGGTTGCGGGTGTGGTGTTGTCAAAAAATAAAACTACTTGACGACCTCTACTAAGAAGAGGTTCTTCTATATTTCTCTATCAACAATGAAATGCAACGGGGTCCCCTTTAGACACATTTGTGAATGGAAAAGGCTCCTCCCCTCCTCGATATACTCTAGTTCTTTTAGTTCTATTGTTTTGGTTGCGACAATAGCAGTGGGTTCTGCATCAATTATTTGTCTCCTTTTATTATTATATGAACCGGAGTCTGATTTAGGGATCGGTTATGTTTCTCTGAGATCGGCTACCAATGACTATTTCAAGCGACATTCATCAGTGTGGTGCCAAGGGATTTTGTGGAAGTCACAACACTTCCAAGTGTGCTTCTTCGTCTTCCCATTTCTCTTATTTTCCTATGACTAGGACTAGTAGTATTGAGGTTGTCTATTATATGGATTATGATTTCATTTACCATACTTTGGTTTTTTTGGACTTGCAGACCCAAATTCCCGCTTGTTCTAGTGCTTAAATTTCTACTCAATTTTGACATCATATCGATAAGCTGCTCCTAGTGATGAGATGTCTAGAAAATCCATTTCGGCTTGGATGTACCTATGTAGAGCCCAACGATATTTTAGAACCAAAAGTTGCTCGAAGTATTTTATACCTAGCATGGTGAACAAATTATGGAAGGTATTTGTGGACTATGGCACTATTTATCCCCTCTCTTGATGCAATGTGATCCATCTCATGTACTGGTCATCATAGTTTCCCACAGGGTATTATTGCTCCTTGATCACATCCATAAAAAAATCCCAAGTGGGCTCAGCCCCAAATATTCTAGACTTTTCTATGGAATTTTACTCCCAATAAGTTTCCCACCAATGTTTTACATGGGGGAGGGCCTTAAGAAGTGCAAAGGTGATCTTTTCTCTTTCGGAAAAATTATGAACAGAGAAATAACCTTCTATCTAACTTAACCATTTTTCCAAATCATTTGCATCGATCTGACCTTCAAATACGGGAATATCAAAATTAACGCATAACTTGAATGGGGGAACATATCCAAAGAAACTACTTGACGAAGACGCACCTATTATTGTCAGCAATGGTTGAAGAATTTGGGAAAAATTATCCAACATCTCTTTCCTATGTTGCACAGGGGCTTCCAAAAGGAACGTCTAGATGGGATCTTCTTCTCCCTAGACTCTCTTCTTCTTTACCATGGGATGCATCTTGGGGTCGTGAGATCGATTGTCCTCAAGAGAAACCAACTCGAGACCCAACTCTCTATACCCTAACCTTGTTTAGGACATGCACTAAGAAATGAAAAGGGGTAACCTGCTTAGATACCACTGATCCAGATTATTTTGAGAAAAACATGAAGGTGGAGATATAACAATTAAATATATAGATATATTTAAATAAAAATAGAGATACAATAATGCACAATTTTTATTAATGAAATATTGTACAAAAATTGTAAAATTACAGAGTGAATGAATCGCTAGAATGGTGGTAGCTTATCTCTGAGAATAGATGTGATGGCTACACTCATTCGTAAGAAGATGATGATGTTTAAAATGAGTCTATATATTCCTTTTTAACATAAATAAAATCCAAAACCCAAACCCCATAAGATGAAACGCCAAAAGGTTTGCAGGCTCCGATGGGGGTAGTTGATACGTCAACTTCCCAAGGCTGTAACTTTTGTATATGATCTTGTTTGGGACACACAATAGCTCATTGGAAAGGTTTCTCCAAAGAATAAACATGTTTTAGTCACACTCTATATGAATCCTATAGATTCACTATGGTGGGCCCAAAAAACGTTTTTTAGGGCGTCAAAACGACCCAAGAAGTTTAGGGCCTGAAAAGATGTAGAAAAACTACCAAGGTGGAAACCCCTATTTTGAGTGAGTGGAATAGTTAGGTGGCCACCAATTTCCTCTTGGATCAAAATGTGACCATTCCAGCCTCACACACTTCTGATGACATTATATCTAGATTTAATGGTCCATATCTCCTCGTCAAATCTCTGATTCGATCAAAACTTACCCTCGTCATTCCTCTCTGAACCCATGTTAACCGACTAACAAATGACATGTGTTATTCTAAGGATTCTCCTTCCATCTTACTGGCATGCCACATCATTTATGATTTCATCATCTACTTTATTTTTTGCAATGGTTCTTAAATATCTATGGTGGAGATGAACCCCAACCTCTCATAGACCCAGGGTTCTCGTTCTCACTCAATTCCTCCTCCTCGTCAGCATTAGGTACTTTCTTTAAGAACTTCCACCCTTCCACCTCTGACAATGATACATTAGGAATATACATTCCATATTTTTCAAGGGATATTCTCAATATATATAATGGTCACATTTTAAAGTGAGTCCCCAAAGGGCCTCCTAGTCCATTAGAATCCACCTTTGTATCGATGGCCAATCCCTCAGTGACACTTGTCAATATTTGTACGCGTTGGCTTACATGATGGAAACTTCACATCATCATGATTTAATCTATGCATGACATGTGGTAACATCACCACCTGACACATAGCATTCACACTTCTCATAGAACCTCACCTATAGGTGCGAGATCGCTAATTCATGTGGCACCTTCTGTGTTTGACACGTGGCACCACCTGCATCATGAAATATGGAACCATCCACGTCATTTTCTTGAGTATTAAAATAATGATTAATGGTCCATATTATCTGTGGGATCCCTGAGATCCTCGTTGATCAATGGTCTAGGTTGCATCTTGGAGTTTCCACATTAGAGTGTCTCCTGTCAATTCCACTTTTAATAGTTCTTCATGATGGATGTCCTATAACTCCTCTCAGATCTCCTCCTGTATCAACACATCAAATGTTTGATCTTCCTCTCAAAGATCCCCTATCTCTATGGATCAATGGTCAAGATCTCATCTAAAAGATATAATGGTGAATATTTGGGGCAATTTCATAAGGTATCTTAGCCCCATTTTTTCATACAACCCTTGGTCTTGGGCCATTCCTCAGGAGACACATATCACCCCTAAGACACACTGGCGAGACATGTCACGTTGACATCATCTCTTTTCTTAGTCTCATTTAAACGAGACCCATGGTGATCTACAACATAGGTTTTTTGTGGACTTAGTCCCGATGGATGGAATAGATCATCCCTCAGACTCCTCTTTTTGGAATGCCTCCACTTCAACATCTAGGGTCATTCTGACCATGCCTAAGAAAAATAATCTAATGGTCCTTAAGATTCCATGGACATCCTCTAATAAATCAATTTTTTTCATTGATTTCAGAGTGCATGCTCCATGACATTCATATCTAGACCCGATGGAGGGTCAGTATCTCACCACTCTCCTATATCGATGGTTGATATTATATCTCACCCCTGCTTCAATAGAGGGCCCAAATTTAACCTCCATGATAAATCAATGACCATGATCCTACAAAGAGAATTATCGTTTTCCACTGGCTTATTGGTAGAATGAATACTTATCCACTTTCACAATAGTATTTATATGACTTCTTTACAAGCCTTACCGATCCTCACATATGCTCACGCTTGTCCAAGGCACTCCATAGCTTTCCAATGGTCCCTTGATATCACCCTATTTCTAAAATACTTATTGGTTTCAAGCATTCCAACGATGCGAATTACAGGTACGTACACACACACACACACACACACACAC